>JAJPUD010005209.1:0-77108 GCA_023553655.1 Myrmecobius fasciatus
TACACACCTGTCAGATTGGCTAAAATGACAGGAAAAGATAACGATGATTGTTGGATGGGATGTGGGAAAACTGGGACACTGATGCATTGTGATCTGCAATCACTCTTTCCCTCATGCCACTAAAAATGCCCTTTTCTTATTGACAATTCCAAGCATTGCTCTTCTTCCTCATGTTATTACATTTTGTGGGAGATGCTACTTGCTTAAAGGCTAGTCATGAACAACACTCTACTATCCTGAGTCCATGATACAGTCCAACCATGACATGAAAGTGACACTGTTGCTGTTGTTAACATACACATATTCAATGTATAAAACTGTGGATGACAAAATACCTTTTTCTGACTCAGGAGGCAGGAGCTTTATCCACTCTTCATAGGTATGGTTTCATAAAGTCAAAAGTATAGTGACATCTTCGAAATCAGACAATTATGCTGAAAATCAAATGGTAACTTTGTCTTTCCACTCCTAATCTTTTATTATTGAAATTACTCAGCAAAGGAAAATAGGTCCCTGTGCATCCTTGTATTACATGGATTATTCCAGCAAGAAAAAGCATAAAGCTTCCTTGATAGTAATCTTTTTTTTTCTTTTGGGGAAGGACCAATGGAGCAACAATGAGAAATTTTACATTCAGAAGATATTCACACCTTTATTATAATTTTACCATTCCAGAAAGTAAAAATAAATAGCTTTGGGTAACTGACTTCTGTAGATTTTGATCAAATTCAGCATTTACTTTCAAATCAATCCCCAACTCACAAACACAGAGCTCTGTGTGTTGGAAACAGCAGATCAGAAAGATTTTCATAGGAACATTATTTGAGAAATGAAAAGCAAGGAAGGGAGAAAAACAAATCAGTCATAATTCAAAATCTTGTGACTACACGTAAACTGAAATAACTCTGACCCCTAGAGACAAGTGCTTTGTTAAGAACTGACAGGTCTGGAATACTGGAAGTTTGCAGAACAGACAATGAAAGCAGGCACATTTTCTGACTTTAAGAAGTTTATTCAGAGTTGTTTGCAGTTACTTTTGCAATTGATTTTTCTATCCATTCCCTCATTCAACTAGTTTCAATCAAATAATGTCATATACTTGCATATTAATAGAGAAAGTCCATTGGACTTCAAGTCCAAAGAACCGTGTTTGAGATATGATTCTTTCACTTCATAGTAATATGACTTTGCAGAAGTTGTTTAACTCTTCTGAGCAGAAGTATAGTGTTAAATGTTTAACAACTGGCTCTCACACATACACTTTTAACTTTAATTTTCCTTATGAACATTTTCTCCATCACTTTCCCTAAACTAGATAGTCAGCAATAAATTAAGTTCTAACAGTGTTTTTTATTTAATTGTCACACATAAAATCAGCAATCCATTCACCTTCTCTATGATGTGAAGGCATAGGCCTGTTTCTGAGACTTCGTTTTCTCATTTTTAAAATGGGAATGATGCTTGCACTATTTACCTTAGAAAGAGGATCACATGAAATAATTAGTGAATATACATTTTTTATTTTAATGCAGCATACCAATACAAATCATGATTTCCATTCACAGTAGGGAACCAAAGTTAAAGCTTTTGAAGTATTATATAGTTTTATTTGTTCAGGATGGGAAAATTACCGAGGGAAATAAAAGACACATAAATGCCCATTTCAAACTGATTCCTAGTTAGCCCATTCAAGATTATCATTCAGACATATTTAGTAGGTTTCATGTATTTTACTGTCCTCTTGCATTTTCCCCTCACAAAGGGCCTCACAGGCATGTGATTATTATTTATTACTGCTTCTGGGGATCACAGAAAACTAGTGCTGATATTTCTATGACCTCCTTTTCCATTGAAAATCATCTCTTCCAGGTTACTACCAGAAGCACCATTCTAAAAGTGAAGTATTTAAATTCCTTTTAAATTAACTCACCTTCCAAAGAAGCAAGAAATTCACAAATGCCCAGGGTTGGAGAAAGCTTGCAATCCACTATAACTTGAGCAGGAATCTTCTCTATGGCATCTCCAGACATCCTTACCTAAAAGACTTCCAGTGATTGGGAAACATTATCTTCAGGTATTCTGTCCTGAGATGGTTCTAATTTTATGGTGTTAAATAAAGTCATTGCTTTCATTGAGTAAAAAATTCAGCAACTTCCCATATTCTTCCTACTTTTGCCCTCTGAAACAAAATAAAGCAAGTTTATTCCTCCCACATGACAAGTCTTCAAATATTATATAATTAACATGCGCCCAGGGCAGCTAGGTGGCACAATGGATAGGGTGCTGAGCCAGCAGTCAGAAAGATTTGAGTTCAAATCCAGCTTCAGAAACTTATTATTTGTGTGACCCTACACATCACTTAACCCTGTTTGCCTCAGTTTACTCATCTATAAAATGAGCTGGAGAAGGAAATGGCAAACTATTCCAGTACCCTTGCCAAGAAAACCCCAAAATAAGGTCATGAAAAGTCAGAAACAACTGGAACAACCATACAACAACATCAAACCTGTTCCCACAAGTCATTCCCTCTCCAGCTTTTACCTACTCTTTTCATTAGAATACCAGGGAATGTATTTTTGAAAGGGTTTAAGTAACTACTCATATTTATATATAATAAATATATACTTATAGGACTCATGATTTGATGTCAAGATGGCTCCTATCCCTATAACCAATGCAATTTGTAACCACCTTATGTAGACAAACACTCTGTTAGTTCTAGTCAAAAAACTCCTTTAGTGGCCAAGCTTCTATTGACAAAGAACATTAAGGCATTCATTCTTGAATAATCAAAATAGTCATATAAATAAAAGCACCTCTATGACAAACTGTGCTAATCACTTTACAAATATAATTAAATTCTTACAGCAATGCTGGTTGTTGCTGCTATGCTTATCACTATTTTACAGTTGAAGACATTGAGGTAAATAGAGGTAAAGTGATTTGTTCAAAGTCATAGAGCTATTAAGTGTTTGAGGCTAGATTTGAACTAAGGTTTTCCTGACTCCAAGCCCAATGCTCCATTCCCTGTGCCTTTTATGTGACTTTTATAATATGATATATCATTTTAATAAAAATATTTTGGTGGTTTAGTATGCATGGAGTCAACATCATGCTGGCAAATATTGAACAATGGCTTTCCTTCAGGACACACTTTTAAGTTTAGCTTGCATTGTTAACATTTTCTCCATCAAAAAGCTTCAAACCAGTTCCAATTGTTCGGTGAAGAGAGCCATATACACCTAGAGAGAGGGATGTGAAATGTGGACCACAACATAACATTTTCATGTTCTCTATTGAGGTTTGCTTGCATTGTATTTCTTTTATCAGATTATTTTTTTCTTGTAGATATGATTTCTCCTGCACAAAAAATGATTCAATAACTATACATATATTCGATTTCTTAAGTATTCTAACATAATTATCATGTAGTGGATATCCTGCCATCTAGGGGAGGGGTGGGGAGTAGGCGGGAAAAATTTGTAACAGAAAGCTTTATAAGGGTTAATATTTAGGAATTACCCATACATGTGTTTTGCAAATAAAAAGTATTAATAAATTAAAAAAACATTTTCTCCATCACCTTTTTCCATCTAGACAATAAACAAAACAGTAAATCAAGCCCTGATATATAGTGTTTACCAATTTCTGACATGTAAATGCTCATGCTAAAAATAAAGCTTTCTTGTTTTGTAGGTGATATGAGCTGGCACCAGCATATCCTGCATGAGACTCACCTTGAATTCTTTTTTTTTTCCTCAATAGTATTTTGTTTTTCAAAATATATGTAAAGATAGCTTTCAACATTCATTTTTGTAAGATTTTGTGTTCTGAAATTTTTCTCCCTCTTTTTCTTAGCTCCTCCCTCCCCAAGACAGTTAGCAATCTGATATAGGTTAAACATGTTCAATCCTTTAAAAATTATTTCCCTGTTTGTCATATTGTGCAAGAAAAATTAGACCAAAAGGGAAAAAAACATGAGGAAAAAAGGAAACAAACCAAAAAAAGATGAAAATACTATGCTTTGATCCACATTCAGTCTCCAAAATTCATCCTCTATATATGGATGCCACCCTAAGTCTTTTGGAATTATCTTGAATCATGACAATCCTGGGAAATGCCAAGTCTATCACTGTTGATTATTATATAATCTTGTCATTACTGTGTACAATGTCCTCCTTGATTGTGAATTATTTAAGCTTATGCTTATAATGAACTCTGGCCTTCCCCCCCCTTATCATGAAGATTTCAGGTATAATTCCAGAAAAAACAACTGTGGTGTCTTTCCAAGGTCCAATTTAGCCAAGCATGAAGAGACTCATTATCTGGAGACTGGCTTCTTAGGAATGAATGCTTTGCATTTGATAAAATCCAACACCTCTTCCTATTAAAAACACTAGAGAGTATAGGAATAAATTGACTTTTACTTAAAATGATCAGTAGCATCTATTTAAAACCATCAGCAAATATTATATATATAATGGGGACAAACTAGAACCATTCCCAAAAAAACGGGGTGAAATAAGGTTGCCCACTATCACCATTACTAGTCAATATTTTATTAGAAATGTTAGCTTTGGCAACAAGAGAAGAAAAAAAGATTAAAGGAATTAAAGTAGGTCATGAGGAAACCAAATTATGCCCCTATGAAAATGATATAACAGTATACTTAGAGAACCCTAGAGAATCAACTAAAAACCTATTAGAAACAATTCACAACTTTAGCAGAGTTGCAGGATACAAAATAAATCCATCAGCATTTTTATATATCACCAATAAAGTCAAGCAGCAAGAGATAAAGATAAATTAAATTTAAAATAACTATTGATAATATAAAATATTTGGGAATCTATCTGCCAAGGCAAAGTCAGGAGACAACTACAAAAACACTTATCACATAAATAAAGTCAGATCTAATCAATTGGAAAAATATCAAGTGCTCATGGGTGGGCCAAGCTAATATAATAAAAAAGACAATTCTACCTAAATTAATCTACATTTTTAGTGCCATACCAATCAAACTTCCAAGAAATTATTTTACAGATCTAGAAAAAAAAATAATAACAGAGTTCATCTGGAAAAACAAAGGTCAAGAATTTCAAGAGAATTAATTAAAAAAATGCAAATGAAGGTGGCCTAGTTGTGCCAGACCTAAAACTATATTATAAAGCAACAGTCATCAGAACCATTTGGTACTGACTAAGAAACAGAGTAGTTGATCAGTGGAATAGATTAGGTTCACAGGACAAAATAGTCAATGACTATAGCAATCTAATGTTTGACAAACTCAAAGATCCCACTTTTTGGGATAAGAACTCACTATTTGACAAAAACTGTTGGGAAAATTCAAAAACTACTGTGGCAGAAACTAGGCATTGATCTACAACTAACACCATATACCAAGATAAGATCAAAATTAGTTCATGATTTAGACATAAAGAGTGACCTTATAAGTGAATTAGAAGAACATGGGATAGTTTATCTCAGATCTGTGAAGAAAGGAATTTGTGACCAAAGAAGAATTAGAGGTCATTATTGAAGACAAAATAGATAATTTTGATTACATTAAGTTAAAAAGGTTTTATACAAACAAATCTAACAAGATTAGAAGGGAGGCAATAAATTGAAGAAACATTTTTACATTTAAGGATTCTGATAAAGGCCTCATTTCTAAAATATATAGAAAAGTGACTCAAATTTATAAGAATTCAAGCCACTCTTCATTTGATAAATGGTCAAAGGATATGAACAGATAATTTTCAGATAAAGAAATCAAAACCATTTCTAGTCATATGAAAAGGTGTTCTAAATCACTATTGACCAGAGAAATACAAATTAAGACAATTTTGATATATCACTACACACCTCTCAGATTGGCTAAGATACAGGAAAAAGATAATGGCAAATGTTGGAGAAAATGTGAGAAAACTGGGATGCTAATACATTGTTGGTGGAATTGTAAACAGATCCAACCATTCTGGAGAGCAATTTGGATCTACATCCAAAGGATTATCAAACTGTGCATAGCATAGCCATTTATCCAGAAGTGTTTCTACTGGGCTTATATCCCAAAGAGATTTTAAAGGTGGGAAAGGGGCCCATATGATCAAAAATTTTTGTGGCAGCTCTTTTTGTAGTGGCAAGGAACTGGAAACCAAGTGGATGCCTATCAATTAAAGAATGGCTGAATCAGTTATGGTATATGAATATTAGGGAATATTATTATTCCAGAAGAAACAATCAGCAGGATGATTTCAGAGAGGCCTGGAGAGACTTACATGAATTGATGCACAGTGAAGTGAGCAGAACCAGGAGATAGCAACAATATTATATGATGATCAATTCTGACGGACATGGCAACAATGAAATGATTGAGGCCAGTTTAAATGATCTTGTGATGAAGAGAGACATCTACACCCAGAGAGAGAACTGTGGGAACTGAGTATGGGTCACAATATAGCATTTTCACTCTTTTTGTTGTGGTTTTCTTGCATTTTATTGTCTTTCTCATTTTTTGACCTGATTTTTCTTGTGCAGCAAAATAATTATATAAGTATATATGCCTATTTTGGATTTAACATATATTTTTACCATGTTTCACATATATTGGATTACATGGATACATGGATTACATCTAGGGGAGAGGATGGGGGGAAGGGAGAGAAAATTGGAACACAAGCTTTTTCATGTATCATTGTTGAAAAAAATATCTTTTCACATATTTTAAGAATAAAAACTTCAATAAAAAGAAGAAATGAATGCTTTGACCATGGCATGTATCTAGATATATAAGTATGGTGTACACTTACTTCACTTAAGACCATCTCTGATATATTATTATGGCATGGTCTCAACCCCAGGCTCTCTAAGGCATAAACTGACAAGCTGTCAAGTCTTAGCCTAAGTAGCTTTGGATAAGCTATCATCAGTTTGCCTATAGAACACAAATTGTATCTTTTTTTAAAATGATAAAGCAGAATATGTCTATACACACACACACACACACACACACACACACACACACACACACACACACCCATTTTACCACCATCATGGAGAAGACCAAGGAACCACTCAAAATTTGATTCATTATTTCCAAAGACCCAAGTCTTTCCATAGTGAGTCAGAACCCATGTAGCCAACTGGAATTGCCTATAATTCCCGCCTTTCAAGAGGAGTTCATAGCTTTATCAACCTTACAGCAGTATGAGGAAGAGATCCTGAGAATTGGAGGTCAAGTAAAGAATTACAAAGAGTTAGGATTTGAGCCAGACCTTGAAGGATAGATTAGAAACTATTTAATAAATCATTATTTTTCATTCTAATCATGTTTTTCTATTCAAGTAGTCATCAACACAACAATGGACTATAAAATAAAAAATATTTTTTGGAGGGGAGGCAATTAGGATTAAGTGATTTGCCTATGGTCATACAGCTAGTAAATATCTAAAGCCAAATGTGAACTGTGGTCTTCCTGACTCCAGGACCAATGCTTTATACATGTTGTCACCTGGCTGCCCCACACTAGTTTTTTTCTAGAGTTCATTTATCAGTTGAATAGAATATAAGGCATTTGTTCTCAGAGAAACATTATTATCAATGCTGACTAAGTTATTATAAACCCAGAAAAATCTACTAAGCATAATGGAGGCAAAAGTATACTAGCATCGTATTTAGATATCACTTTTTCTGTTTATATATAATCTATCTCACATTATTGTTGTGAGGATCAAATGAGCTGATATTTATAAAGCATATTGTACAGAGCCTGGCACTTTATAAATGCTTATTCTTTCCCTTCCCCTTTTCTATAATGTGATCTTCTTAAAGTTAGAAACTATGCTGATGAAGAAATACATTGTATGGCAGTATAATTTAATCAATCAAATATCACACAAGAGATTACCTTTAGGAAGATATATGTCCAGAAAGAAGTAACACTAAAAGCTGTGGAAAAACCTATGGATAATCTAATTGTTTTCATAGATATTCATACAACATTAAAAGGATTTGAGAAAAAATAGTAGAAATTTAAAAAATTAGGAAATTCAGAAATCATTTAATACATGCTAAATAATGTTCTCTTATATGTATTTGGAATAGGCTGTAATCCTATTTATGGAATTTTGAGATATTACTCTTTTCCTTTGAAAATAAACCCAAGAAAATGCATTCCTGTTGTCTGGTAGGAGTGCTAGTATAAACAAAAGGCATTATTTTAAAGAGTAGAAACATGAAGAAAAATTTCCTCTCCTTTTAACAAAAATGAGAAAGAATGATTCCGGAGAGATAATACTTACTGGGTTTGATTTTTATCTCACCTTTAGTTATATCTGTCAAGTCTGGGTTCTTTTTGAAAATTGCCTCAAATCCCTGTATCTAAGGAGCTACATCTTACTACCAAAATTTTAGCTCAAATAAGACTAAAGAAAGGAAAAACCTGTCTCAAATTTAAATTCTGACTTTAGTTAAGTTTACAAAATTGCAGACTATTATTATTTCTAATAGCATAATTATAAATTTCCTTACCTTCCAAGATAAGATGGAAATCTTGACTGACTTTGGAAAGAATTATAGCTCTAATACTTAATATAGTTCTATATATTCTTTAGCTAACCAAAGGCTTCCTCTATGAGGACAATGGATGCAATCAAGAGACTACAATGTGGTATTCAAAACTTCTACAATTGATAATGTATCTTATGTAAAGAAAAAGCAAAATAAGATAAAGAAACAACTGGAGGAATAGTTAGGAAATAACTTACATAAGAATGTATGGTTAAAGAAAAGGATTTGAGGGAGGGGAAAGTTGATGAGATCTAAACCTTTCAGAAATTTAGCTGTTGACTAAAGGATAAGCACCTGATAGACTGATTTTGATTCTGTGTTCTAATTCCTATTGTATCCAAACAACCATTCACCATCTTTGAATGGCACTTCTCTCTCTCCAGCTCAGCTAATTTAGGGGGAGAGAGGAGCACCATCACAATTGCTGCCATCCTATTTAATGCCTCTAAATCAAAGGTCAAAAACTCTTTGTCTAGCTCTTTTGGTTCAGTAAACCATCTTTGGAATTTTGGTGTTGTTTTTGCATTGTGATAGGAGAAATTTTATTCTGCCCAAATTTTTCAGTTCTCATTATGCATTTCTCCATGTTTCAGAGATACTCAGAATACACTAGCATCTAATAGAACAAAGTACAGTCTAGTGACAGTGAAAAATAAAAGAGAAACAGCAATTTGGGATCAGTGGTGATTGATCTCTAAACAAATAAAATTGCTGATTTAGACAGGTTGGAGTTAACTTTCTCAAGTCAAGATGAGATACCTAATCAGTTATAGAAATTAGTGAGAAGGTAGAAGCCTCAGTACAAGGGCAAGACAGACTGGATTGGTTCCAAAGAAAGGCTTAGTTGTAAATTATTCCTAGGCCTGGTCAGAGCACTAATGGCAACAAAGAGAATAAGTAGAGCAAACCCAATATATACATCAGGGCAACAGAGAAGGGTAAACTCCAAGGGAAGCACTTAATGAGAAGATTCTTGGCATGGAGGGATTGAAGACCTAGGATTAGATAAGAGAATCAGGTAAGAGAATATCTATATGATGGGGGCAGAAGGTAGAAATAAGCTTGCTTCCCAGTGTGATCTTCTATTCCAAAAATTATTGCACAAGGTATCCCTTGATGGATTCCAGATACAAAGTGCTGATTATCTTTTGGTTTGCTCTGTGAAATAGTTCCAAGGAAGTCACAGAGATAAAAATGCCAACTATCTATAAACTAGGAAGAGAACAACCAATGACCTTATGTCAAAGTAACATGAACTGACCACACACACACACACACACACACACACACACACACACACACACCCCTCTAGGATCCTTTCACTGACAAAAATGTTCAGATTTTTGGAAGATGGATGAGGAGGAGGAAGAAGAGGAGAAGGAGGAAGGACAAGAATAAGAACAAGGAGACAGAGAAAGGAGGAGAAAAAAGGAAGGAACAGTTTTTGTTACCTGAAGTTTTGCAAAGTATAACTCATTATCTCATTTGAATCTCATAACAACCCTAAAGGAAAAGTGCTATTAATACCCCAATTTTGCATATGAGGAAACTGAAGCTAGTTTAACTGACTTGCTTTGAATCATACAACTAGTAAGCATTGGGGGCCAAATTTGAACTCAAGTATTCTATAACTTCTGGGATATCTCCCTAGCCTTAGAGCTTGAGAGACATGGAGGAAAAGAAATTGGTTGTTGGATATATGATGTGTGTAGTAATAGGATCTGAGTTCACATAATGACTTTACTGGAGATCTTGGCAAAGCACTTACATTGTCCAGACATCTTCTCTCTTCAGCTGTATACAGGGAAGTTAGGCTACATGATCTTTAAGGTCGCTCCTGGAGTGAAATTGAATGAAAGTAACATATGAGATAATGAGATAATGTTGTATATAAGCTGAGAATTTGGCCTACCTTCCTGCAAGTTATTTCATGGATCTTGCAGTTTCAATGAACTTCATCAGTGTTTGCTTTTCTGATATAATAAATTATGCTGTCTTAAAAGAGTGGATTCTATTTGACCATGACAGTTCTATTTTTTTTTTGCTTATTATTAATACTTTTTATTTGCAAAACATATGTATGGGTAATTCCTAAACATTAACCCTTACAAAGCTTTCTGTTACAAATTTTTCCCCTCTACTCCCCATCCCTCCCCTAGATAGCAGGATATCCACTACATGATAATTATGTTAGAATACTTAAATCGAATATATGTATAGTTATTGCCACACATCATTTTTTTATTCAGGAGAAATCATATCTACAAGAAATAATAATCCAATAAAGGAAATACAATGCAAGCAAACATCAATAGAGAAAATGAAAATGTTATGTTGTGGTCCACATTTCACATCCCTCTCTCTGGGTGCATATAGCCTTCTTCACTGAACAATTGGAATTGGTTTGAAGGACCATGACAGCTCTAAAGAAGATAAGAGCATTATTAAATCAATTAGGAACCATGAAAAACCTCACTAGTCCTACAGAAAATAAGGATAAAATGGCTTTTCAATGCCTATTCTCCCATCATAAATCCTTTTGTCCCCATAATTGTACATTTGGTTACAGTCAGTCAGTCAATAAGCATCAATTAAGTGCCTACTATATTCCAAGTACTATATCAAATGCTGGGATTATGAAGAAAGTTAAAAAAGAGTTCTGGCTCTCAATGACTTATGAACTAATGGCAAAACTTTGGTGATTTAATGTGAATTTGAATACGATGAGTAAATTTTATAGCATACTGTGCCTTTTAAATTTTCTAGGAATATTCTCCTATGTTGTGGGTGAGAGTATCCTATTCTTTATATTTCTATCTACCTCACCATTACCCCTCAATATTGCACACATGTACATCCATAAATAGGCAAACATCCAACAAATAATTAAGATGATTATTTATTGAGCACTTTATTATTTACCAATATTTACCAATTTACCATGCGAATAATCCTTCACCTATTAAAAGAGGTAGTTTTAATAACATTTTAGACATGAAAAAAGTGAGATTGAAAAGTTTAAAAAATATGAAAGTATCTTGGCAAAGAGACTGGCATGGTTTGCCATTGCCTTCTCAGCTCATTTTACAGATAAAGGAACTGAGACAAACATAGTTAAGTGACTTGCCCAAGATCATACAGCTAGTAAATGTCTGAGGCTGGCTTCGAATTTAGGTCTTTGACTTCAGACCTCTCCTCAATCCTCTGAGCCATGGAGCAACTAAATGTCAGAAATAGGATTTGAATCCAGATAATTTTAATGGAAACCACCCCTATATCTACTATGTTTAATGTTCAGTAAAGTCAAAGTGAATTTATGCCCATTGGGAGAATTGTGAATGGTGCCACAAAGCTCAACACGTTCCCAATTTTTTCTCCTTTCCATTTGAAATTTTCACCATTGAAATAAGTTCTTTAATTTAAAGCATTATCTTCAGAAATTTCCTATAACAATGGAATAAGGAGAGAAAAACCTTACCTCAAGCCTTTAAACTTGTGTTCATCCATTATTTTGTTTTATAACTTCTCTGTTGATTTACTGACTTGCAACCAAGGCAAAGTAACCAACACCATTGTAGATTCCTTCCTATAGATTCTCCAGCAAACTGCCCCAGGACTCTGTACTGCCTGTACTTGGCTGTGCTCAGCCTACTTGTGCTTGACCTGCCTCCCTTCATGCCCAATTGAAATAGACCTTTTCTGGATAATTTCTTCAAAATTATCTTCTGCTGGCAATTTGTTACACTTCCAATATTCATGAGTTCTGCCAGTCCAGAACTAATGCAGAAGCTAGATTTGCTAGTTAGTCTAAGGGTTGAAGGAAGAGATAAAAAAAAAATGTGTGTCCTCTCCACCATTTTGGCTCTTCCCCTCCCACTATTTTGTATTGCATCATATTGTATTGCATTGCATAAATGATGAATTAGATAAACCAGTGATTTTCAAACAGTGATCTATGGATATCTAGAAGTCCTCAAGACATTTTCATGGGATCCAAGAGGTAAAAATTATTTTCCTGATATTTCTAATGTTATTTTCCTATAAGTCCTCACCACTTTAAGTGTGTAAAGCCAGATTTTTTTCTTTTGCTTCAACAAAAACAATATGTCACAAAAGACTAAATTTAGTAAGAGATAATAATCCTGTCTTCTGTTGAGTCAAACAGTATGTTTGCAAAAATCTGGGAAGTCTTCTCATTAAATGTTTCTTTGTTTCAAAAATAGATTTTTTTCATTAAAATCTTATGTATATTAACATGTGGGTTTATTAATATTTTAATGATTTTTTTAATTTGAGTTTTAATTCCTAATACAGTAAAAAAAATTAATAGATATAGCCCATGCAAAAACTTTTTGGGATCACCAATATTTTTTGTGTGTAAAGTTGCCCAGAACAAATGTTTGAGAACCATTAAGATCTACAAGAGAATGTGCAGCAAAACAGAATAATTAGATAAGATTGGAGAATGGATTATTAAGGATAAATAAACAGATCATTGTCTAGAAGGGATATCCCTAGACAGAAAACTATGGGAGGAAAAGGATGCACACTGGGTACCTGAGGACATGAATAACAGGGATAAAAAAGTCAAAACAGAAGGTAAATGAAAATCAACTTTTTCACCTCACAAGTTTGCTTGGGCCACCCTCAGCCAAGCCAATCTTGACTTATGCCATACTTCCTACACCAGAAACTAGGTTAGAATTGAGTCTGTATATCAATTATCACTTTCCACCTTAGATGTCAAACTCAAGAGCAGCATTGTTAAATTTGGTCACCAGGTCTTGAGTCAAGATTTCAACAGGCCCAATGTTCTAGAGGTGTCCTTGAAGGTGTCCCCTGGATTCCCTTTCTGCAGACAGCCATGTCTGAAAGGTAACTATTTAGAGGATTGTTTCTAAATTGTGCTTTCAAGCATCACCCTGTGGAAAACACCTGCATGTCTATTTCATGTTCTGTCTACACTGCCACAGCTTTGAGCTCACAAGGGAAATGTATAAATGTGCAAACCATCTGCTGGTATTCTGGTTTTCCCCCTTCAAGGAAGCACCTTCCATTGACCTTGCTGTGCAGTAAACAGATTTTGTTTCACACGTACTAATCTGTTTATGTGTTGTTTAAATTACTCAGAACCCTTTTTTGGTGGGAAGAAGGTTGAGGGATCAAGAAGATCATGTAATTAAATGAAACAGATTTAGAACCAAATTGTTAATGTGGATGAGGGGGCCACAAAACAGATGGTTGATTTTTCAGTAGTGATGTGAGTATCATTTTCTTCCCTCGAGTGTTCATTGGTGATTTTCTTTTCTTTTTATAGATATGGACTTTTGTAGATCTCTGTACTGAAGCTTCATAAGCTGCTTGTTAAGTCATAGCAAGAGATGGGGATAACTGCTTGGGTAAAAGGAAATTGGAGAGTAGGTCCCAGTATAACCAAAAGTATAAACTTTTTTATTTTTCTTTGGCCCTAGCATGGAGAGGGATGGTTTAAAAAAATGTAATGGACATAGAGATGGGACTCTAGAATTGATCCCATGTTTTGTAACTATGCCATTTACTAGTTTGTAACTTTGGATAAGTCATTTAATCCATTTGAGCTCATTTCTCATCCATAAAATGGAAAGAAAAAATTCCATTCTTCACAAGGTTGTAATGAGGATCAAGTGGGAGAATGATTTTATTGGTGTAATTTCGAAATTCAACATGGAAGCCTTTTCCACAGATTCAAATAAACATCTTCTAGACAATTCATGGTCTTAGAAAGATTTCGATATTGAGAAGTTAAATGACTTGCCAGTAATGAGAGAAATAAAATATAGCACTCTATAAATATAAAACAACCCCACTTTACCCCTCACTTCCCCCACTTCCCAACCTGCTTATTCTCCTTACTTCCAGCAAGCCAGTCGACCTTTGAATAGCTCTAATGGGTGAGAAAATTTTTCTTATGGAAGCAGATAGAATGATTTTCTACAGATCACAATATAGTATTAAAAATATATATTTTTAACAAATATAAGGCAAGGAACATCTTTGGAGCAAGATGAGTTTCCTAACTGAAAACATTTCTGGACATTTTTTTGCCATTCAATCTTTTTTCATTATGCCCAGTTTTTTGTGATCCCATTCAAGATTTTCTTGTCAAAGATAATGGAGTGGTTTGTCATGCCTTCTCCAACTCATTTTACAGATGAAGAAACTGAGGTAAACAGAGTTAAATAGACTTGTCCAGGGTCACACAGATAGTAAATGTCTGAGGTCAGATTTGAATTTTAGGTTTTCATGATTTCAGGTCCAGTGTTCTATCCATTGAGCCTTTACTTTCAGATATAGGATACAACTTCAGATTTGGGGAATGGGATTATCATTAAGCATTTAATGGGAGTCATAAGAAATTTCCTATTCTTAAGTCAAATAGAAATCTGTGACCCAGGAAATCACATTATAATTAAGTGTAAGCAATCAAAAGAATTAAATTAACCTTGTCCAAGAATAATGACTAGCTTTTGTTCACTTATCTTTCTTGCTAGATGTTGTGATTCATAGTCTTGACAAGGTTAAAAATAGACTTTTTCTTTTTAGTTCTTGCATCTGAATACATAATAGTTTAAAACCATATATATATATGTGTATATATATGTATATACACTTATATATTATTTTTATTTTTCAATAGTGATGTGACATATATTAGTTTTATTATTGTTACTTATGTTACACACACACATATATATATGTATGTATATATATACACATATATATATATGTGTAACATAAGTAACACAATACTTAGCAAAGAGGTGGCAAAGACAAAGACACAGTTGCCAGAAAAGATCAGAAGAAAGCACTATTCCATTATCACCAAAAGACATTTGTAGCCTTATTAACACTAAAAGTGTCCATTGTGTTTGTCATGCATGACCCCTCCATGTGTGACTCCAGGTTTGGGCATTAGACATAGATGTTAGGAAGATATTCAATTTACAACTTGATCAAATTATGAAAAATTAAATATTTTCAGATGGTAATGAAAACTGGAGACAGGATAGGTTTATTGACATATGACTATGGCGAGACTAGGGCAGGCAGGTAATGCCATAGTACACAAAGTACTAGGTTTAGAGTTGAAAAGATTCATCTCTCTGAGTTCAAATCTGGTCTCAGACACTTCCTAACTGTTTGATCCTGAGTAAATCACTTAATCCTATTAGCCTCCATTTCCTCATCTGCAAAATGAGCTGGAGAAGGAGATGGCAAAACACTCCAGTGTATTTGCCAAGAAAACTCAAAATAGGTTTATAAAGAGTCAGATACAACTGAAAAAATGACTGAACAACGATGGTGAGACAAAGACATGAATGTGGGGTAGTATTTCTATTTATCGATTGTTTTTTTTCAAAAAATAATCTCATACATTGCATGACAGATTTTTTTTAATTAATGGATGCTTTCTTTTTTTTTACTTTACAAATATCTCATTTATTCCTTTTTTCTTTTTTTATTTATTAATACTTTTTATTTGCAAAACATATGTATGGGTAATTCCTAAACATTAACCCTTACAAAGCTTTCTGTTACAAATTTTTCCCCCCTACTCCCCACCCCTCCCCTAGATGGCAGGATATCCACTACATGATGATTATGTTAGAATACTTAAGAAATCGAATATATGTATAGTTATTGCATCATTTTTTGTGCAGGAGAAATCATATCTACCAGAAAGAATAATCCGATAAAGGAAATACAATGCAAGCAAACCTCAATAGAGAACATGTAAATGTTATGTTGTGGTCCACATTTCACATCCCTCTCTCTGGGTGTATATGGCTCTCTTCACCGAACAATTGGAACTGGTTTGAAACATTTCATTGTTGAAGAGAGTCATGTCCATTAGAACTGATCCTCATATAGTATTGTTGTTGCCATGAATAATGATCTCCTGGTTCTGCTCATTTCACTCAGCATCAGTTCATGCAAGTCTCTCCAGGCCTCTCTGAAATCATCCTGCTGGTCATTTCTTACAGAGCAATAATATTCCATAACATTCATATACCATAATTAATTCAGCCATTCTCCAATTGAAGGGCATCCATTCAGTTTCCATTCCCTTGACACTACAAAAAGAGCTGCCACAAACATTCTTGCACATGTGGGGCCCTTTCCTTCCCTTATGATTTCTTTGGGATATAAGCCCAATAGAAACACTGCTGGGTCAAAGAGTATGCATAGTTTGATAACTTTTTGAGCATAGCTCCAAATTGCTCTCCAGAATGGTTGGATCCGTTCACAGCTCCCCCAACAATGCATCAGTGTCCCAGTCTTCCCACATTCCCTCCAACATTCATTCATCTTTATCTTTTCCTGTCATTTTAGCCAATCTGACAGGTGTGTAGTGGTACCTCAGAGTTGTCTTAATTTGCATTTCTCTGATCAATAGTGATTTGGAGCACCTTTTCATATGACTATAAATAGTTTTAATTTCATCATCTGAAAATTGTCTGTTCATATCCTTTGACCATTTATCAATTAGAGAATGGCTTGAATTCTTATAAATATGAGACAATTATCTATATATCTTAGAGATGAGACCTTTATCAGAACCCTTAAATGTAAAGATGATTTCCCAATTTGATGCTTCCCTCCTAATCTTGTCTGCATTAGTTTTGTTTGTACAGAAACTTTTTAACTTAATACAATCAAAATTATCTATCTGGTGTTCAATTAAGAGTTCCAGATCTTCTTTGGACATAAATTTATTCCATCTCTACAGGTCTGAGAGGTAAACTATCCTATGTTCCTCTAATTTGGTTATAATATCACTCTTTATATCTAGATCATGAACCCATTTAGATCTTATCTTGGTGTGTGGTGTTAGGTGTGGGTCCAGCCTTAATTTCTTCCACACTAGTTTCCAATTTTCCCAGCAGTTTTTGCTGAATAGTGAGTACTTATCCCAAAAGCTGGGGTCTTGGGGTTTATCAAACACTAAATTGCTAACATTATTACCTAGCTTGTCCTGATATCCTATCCTATGCCACTGATCGACTGCTCTATTTCTCAGCCAGTACCAAATAGTTTTGATGACCGCTGCTTTATAATATAGTTTCAAATCTGGTACAGCAAGGCCACCTTCATCTGTCTTTTTTTTTCATTTATTCCCTTGAAATTCTTGACCTTTTGTTCTTCCAAATGAACTTTGCTACTATTTTTTCTAGGTCTGTAAAATAATTTCTTGGGAATTTGATTGGTATGGCCCTAAATAAATAAATTAGTACTAATGGATGCTTTCTTTGTTTTTTTTTTTTTTTTTTTTTTACTTAGAAGTGTGAGGAATGATGGGGAAAATCCTGGAGAGAATATGAGAGGGAGTAAATTATTATTACAGTGAAAAAAATATGTCTTTATTGACAAATGTGTTACAAATGATAGATAGAAACAACTCTCAGGGAGAACAAAGGCTTGAACAGATGGCCCTATTTAATGACTGGTTAAACCTGGAAATGAGAAGCTTTTGAATTTCATTTTGCATTTGGGATTATTCTAGGAATTATCAAAAGACTTGTGGTATCCAGAAGACTAGTCTTCATAAAAGTGAAAATGACCCTAATACACTAAAAACTCGGTGTCTCTATAAATGGCTGAACTCATCTCCTGGAGAAATAGACTCAGACTAATTCTGGGAAGCTGGAAGATCAGAGAAGAGGAAGCAATTTATAAATGAGGGCCAGGACAATACATTCATTCTGAAAGAAAGAGATTAGCAATATTTTTAGCAAGATCACCAAAGGCAGAAAGAGAGTGGTGGAGATGAAGAAGGATTGATTAGGAGAAACAAAAGCTGAGAAAATAAAATAAATGGCCATTTAAAAAAAAATGACCCAAATCAATGGACAAGTACTTTAAAATAAAAGAAATTGTCAGAATCTCATAAGGAAGGTGAAGGTAGCACAAGAAATTGTTTAAGATTTCCTGAAACAATGATAGAGTAACTACAAGAACATCCAAAATTGTTCAGATGGAAAATACGAGAACTTAGAGGTGTCAAAGAAATAATGGTTGAAATTAGAACATTTTGAGAAGAAATCAGGAAACCTAACAATAGACTGGCGAAATTACAAATATGTATATATATATATGTGTATGTATATATATACATATTTCATATATATATGTATATATATACATATTTCATATATATATATTTCTCTATAACAGTAGGTTCTCTGAAAAGAAAAATTACAGAATATGAACACAAAAATGCAGAGATAGAAGGAAAAATATGGAATAACTAAAAAAATTTAACCACATCATGAAAAAGAAAACTTGGATAATATGCTCACAGAAAGTATATGGAAAATTGACTAGAAATATTTGAAGGAACTATTAAAGTTCACCTCAAGAGACCCCATAGAAAAGCAAGAAAAAGAAACAAATTTAAATCACTAAGAAATATTGTAGTTCAATTATAGAACTATAACACTAAAAGAAGATATGTTTTTATATTGCAAGGAAGAGAGGTAATCCTTTAAATTAAAAAAAAATCTTTCAAATCCAAAGCAGAAATTATCAGAATGGCAAGGACTACTCTCTTAATAGAAAGAATCAAAGGAAAAATTGTATTGGAACATTATAAACAACAATGGTCATTGATAAACACTCAGAATTACAATATTCTTAAAATATGAATCTAAATAGCCAAGAAACTAATGATGTCAAATGGACAATTTGAGCCATTATTTCAAAATATTCAAAGATAAGGAAAGTTTACAAATAGGTCACACTATGACCATTGGATATTTGCAGATGGTGATCAAAAGCCAAGCTGTAAATGATTATTTTTAAGTAATGGTGAAACAAAGAATGAATGTATGAGAGAAGTTTTTCTATTTGTTGTTTGATTTACTGTTTTTAAAATCATCTTACATATTATCAGAATGACATAAAAAAAAAACCCAGCCACAAAGAGCATCCATCCCTAAAGAAGCTAAGGAATGCAAGGAATAATGGACAAAGTCTAGGGGAGAGTATGAGGATATGAATGAATTTGTTATGTGAATAAAAGCTCATTACTAAATGAATATCACATATACTGGAATAAAGCAGAGGAATGCCACACAGTTAGGGAAAGGAAGGGATCAGAGTGGGCCATCCTATGACAGATCAAGATCAAAGAGGCAAGGTAGACAAGGGGCCTTTTGTATCTCACTACTTTTGAAATGATGGTTGAGTAAAGGAAGAATATCTTCAGATAGAACATAAAAGAATAGACATATATAGTAAACAAAAATGAAACAATGTTGGATCAGCATAAAGCGAATTCTTCAGAAGTAAGAAGGGTTGAGACAAAGGTCTTACATTCTTACAAAGAACTCTGTCAGGATCTGGGGTAATTAAACACTTTAAAATTGGTTAGTATATTAGGGCCCACAGATCAAATTTATCCCAAACAGTAATTTCTATATGGCCTATGAGTGAGGAATATTTTTTTTTAATATTTTAAAATTAAGTTTTATTGTATTTAAAATATAAAAACAATTCTTAGTTTTCAGGCCATACAAAAACAGATGACATGGGGGCCTCCAGTCATACTATGTTGACCCCTGCTTTTAAGGGATCAACTTATATAACATAAAGTCAATCACATGTGCTGATACTAATTACAAAAAGCAAAGAATAAATTCTGAGGTATCAGAGAATATACATCATGAACAGAGTAGGGCAAAGATTCCTAGATGCAAAGAGAAGGTGATGTAACATCAGAAGGGAGAAGCAAAAAGACTAAGGGCAAAATCAGATGGGCCCAAGAGGCTCATGAGCTACTTTTCTACCACACCTGGCTGTATTCATAAAGAATTAGAATTCTAGGGAATATGTTGAAGAGAATTCTAGAAAATGTCAGAAATGTCAGGATTAATAGAAGAAAAGCAATGTTTCTTTGAAAGTACTACTATAATTTAATTTAATGATTTCTGTTTTCATAAGACTTTATTTCTCTCCACTCTCACTTTCATCCCCATATTGAAAAGGGAAGGAAGTAGAAATAACTTCTCATATCAAATATACATAGTCCAGAAAAGCAAGTTGTCATTAGTTCTGATGTCCAAAAATGGATATCTTCTGTTTATTACATCTATGACATTTCCCACAGGAGATGAATAGGGTTCATCCTCTTCAAACCTCTAGAATCATTGTTTTGTTTGAAGTGACCAAAGTTCTAAAGATTTTCAAAGTTTCTTTTCTTTATAATGTTTTCAACTCTATATAAATTCATTTGCTATATCTGCTCACTTTACTTCCTTTCATTTCTCTTCAATATTTATAGTTTATTTTGTAATAATCATCTTAACAATAATAGCATTTGTTACAGCACTTTAAGGTTTGTAGAGTACTTTACCAATAGGATCACATTTTCTCCTCCTAACAATCTTAGGATATAGTTGCTATTATTGTCTCCATTTCCAGGTATGAACACTGAAGTAGACAATCAACTTGCAGAGTCACTATTAAATAACTGACCCCACTTTTCAACTCCGTTCTCTAACTCCAGATTCAGCACTCTATCCACTGAACCACCTAGCTGCAAAATGCTCATTTTTTTTTACTAAGACTCTACAATTTGTTTAGCCCCTTCCCAATAGGTACTCATTCCCTACTTTTCCAGTTTCTTGTCAGTATCAAAAAAAAAACTGCTACAAATATATTTGTACACATGATGTCTTGTTCTCTTTCAAATTAATGACATGGAGCATGTAAGTCATGAATAGGTAGAATCAGGTATTACATATTTCATCAGAGTTGGGAAAGGGAAGAGTTAAATAAATGGGTGAGAATAACAATAAAAATAAATTCAAGGAGTTCTGAATTGGGTAGAGTAACAAAAGTGAGTGGGGAGATGTAGAAAGAGGCTTTAGTTTAGATTTTTTTAATGTAAATGCAAGGAGAGAAGAAAAAAGATAAAAAGATAAAAATGTTTTCCTTTGCTGTCACTTGTTAAGAAGAGAAAAATATTGTAAAGTAGCAGTTTCAGAGGTTTTAATCAACTTTAGAATAAAAGTTCTTGCTTTATCCTAAAAGATCATAGCACTACTTCAGCTAAAACTATCTTCTAAGATTGAATCTGGGAGGGAGAGGAAGAAATGGATACTATACTATTAAGGAGTATGTCCAGCTGGGTGGAGGAGCAGATTGAAAGTAGAGAGTTAGAGAAATGACTCTACAGATAAATTGGTCCAGCTGAGATATCATGCCTATTGTGGTATAATCAAATACATCGTGAATATGATCAGCTTAGCAATTGAAGCCTTTGCTTAACACAAGCTACTCTGAATAAGAAACCTTTATAATTACTGAGACAATAGAAGAATAGCAATAGCAAAGTTCCAGAGTTAGTGGTTATCTTGGCACATGTATTCCCACTTTGTAGGCTTTACTACCCTGATATTTGGGGTATTTTTTCTATACTCCCATGCTTATTATGAATTATAGGAGAGAATAGTTGAGGAATATGAGTGGGATGCTATATAAATATATTTTTTGCTGCTAATTTTCAATAAATATTTTTAGTAAGATTATCTAATACTGGCAGTTTAGTTCATGGAAAAATGTTGGTAGAAGCTCACAGACAATAGTGTTGGGAAAAAATAGCTATTCCAAGGATTACTCCTATGACCTAAAGAAAATATTTTTCCCTTTGTGGAACTACTTGACAGACATAAGTGAAGTTGGGTGAGTAAGCCTGCTCCATTCTAAGGAAAAAGAGTTGGAGTGATATGGTGAACTACATATATATTGCCAATAAAACTCAGCAGGAAGAGATAGGAAAAAGAACTCTTTATAAAATAACTACAAAATATACAAAGTATAAGGGACTCTACCTGCTAGGATAAACACAGAAATTAAAATAATTCAAACATGCAAAGTAATATCCCAGAACTGGCTTTTATCACCTTAAATATAGACAGGTGCAGTAGATTCTTTTTTGGCCTCCCAACCTCAAGTTTGTCCCTGTTCTAGTACATTTTCTTTCTTAGCTGTCAAAGTGATCTTTATAAAGCAGCAGCCTGATCATGTCACTCTCCTACTTAAAAGAAGTCCAAGATTAAATATAATTTTGTTTGTCTTTTAAAAGCTTTTCACTACTTGGTCTCTTTCTTCCTTTCCAATCTTCGTAAACTTTACTTCTCTCCTTACTCTATAAATCAATGTCACTGGCTTCCTTGTTGATCATCCCATATGACATTCTATCCCTTTTTTCCATCCATTTTCAATTCCTCTTGCAAGTCTCAGCTCAAATTCTACATTATGCAAGAGGTCTTTCCTAGCCTCTCCCCCTAAAAGAAAGTGATTTTTCTTTGAGATTACTTCCAATTTAGTCTGTCTATAACTTGAATGTATGAAGTTGCTTACATGTTGACTCTCCCTTCAAACTATGGGCTTCTTGAGAATAGGGACAAAAACATCACATGGATGCTTGCAAGAATGAGGTCATGCAATTTATCAGCAGGAATAACTAGGAAAATGGTGATATCCTCAAAAGTAAAAGGAAAGGTGGGAAGAAGGAATGATTTGTGGAGAAAGGTAAAATGATAGTTTCAGCTTGGGACACATTGAATTTTAGCTGTCTGTAAGATACCTAGTTTAAGATGTCCGTTTTATAAATGGGGGTTGGATTCCCAGACTAAGTCATATAAGTCTACTAAATCTACAATATATATTTAATCCCTAGATGGCATTGATAGCCACAGATAATCCTACTCAGCAAAAAGAATCTGTACCCTAGGGAATGCTACCAGTACCTTGTATTGTGCCTCTCTAAGCCAAAGTACAAAAAAGGTGTTGAACTATCTTTTTAATTTTATTTTATTTTCAATAGTATTTTATTTTTCCAGATAAATGTAAAAAGTTTTCAACATTCATTTTTTAAGACTTTGTGTTCCAAATTTTTCTCCTCCCTCTCCAAAACAGTGAGTAATGAAAGTGTTGAATTTTCTGTGGTATTCAAGTCACCATCCCTACATTCCTTTGCTCAACCTCTCTATCTACTATTGCTTACTTATCATCAAAGAATTTATAAATTAATGAATATAACTAATCAGAAATCAGATCTCAAAACCCCACCTACTGACAAACTCCCTTCTTCCTCAATTGTTTTACAAACATTAGTCTTGTGATATTGACATACTACAGTTGCTTTCTATTTTCTTATAGATTATATAATAAGTAAAATATCAATAAAATAAAGCACAATAAGACAACTACAATTTGTCAGTTAATAAGTATTTATTAAGCACTTACCAAGCATCTGTGAACCTGACACTTTCTTAGATTTCAGAAGCCTCCAGGCTAGGGATAAATCTGACCCGAGAGTTTAAATAAATATAAAATCTTCCTTTCTTGGAAACTTTAAGCACAGCAAAGGTGTTGGCACAATTTTTGTAGGGAATTTGATTCCCACACTCAGCAAAGCTAAATATTGTAGGAAAATACAGAATCTCCATACTTGGGAATTCTGTTTAGCTCTTGGTATAGAAGGTACTGATATCGTATGAACTACAATTTACATAGATTTGTGCACTCCCCATTCTCAGATGTCTTGTTATTGAAATGGAACTCTGAATGGGTTCTAGCCTTAGGGAATCTAAGAGTCCAGGAATCCAGACCAGGTGTCACATCCAGCCTAACAGAACCCAGAATCCGTGTCAGCTTTGGAAATGACCTTGGTAGGACCAATGTATATGTGACCTGAGTTAATGTAGAAGCCTAAATACCTCCTCTTCTGGCCTAAAAGGGAATTATATACCTTATTTATGGGGGGGATATATATGTATGCTTGTTGTTGCTGGAGTAAATATTCCTTTGAAAAACTCATTGATGTTAGGTGTTTAAATGGAACTGGGATGCTATTACCAGACCCTGAAAGTGGGGAAAACAGAATAATAGGGGTTTGATTCAATAGCAGAAAAAAGAGACTCCAACATTCCTCATGGAATCCTGAGAATTCCTAGGTAAGTAAAATGCTGTAGGCCTGACCTTAAGGCAATCAAGTCATATTAAATCACTATATCAGTAAGCTATACTAGCTCATAAAGGACTTAAAGATTAAATAGCCATACTTGTATAAAATAAAGAGAAGATCAATGAATTGGACTTGCAACTAAAAAAGCTAGAAAAAGAACAAATTAAAAATTCCCAATTAAATATCAAACTTGAAATTCTAAAAATAAAAGAGATTAATAAAATGAAAGTTAAAAAATATTGAATTAATAAATAAAACTGAGTTGCTTTTAAGAAAAAACAACAAAATAGATAAACCTTTAGTTAATTTTATTAGAAAAAGGGAAGAGGACAATTAAATTGTTAGTCTCAAAAATGAAAAGGGAAACTTTCCACTGAAGAAGAAGAAATTAGAGCAATAATGAGGAGTTATTTTGCCCAACTTTATTTTAATACATTTGATAAATGAAATGGAGGAATACCTACAAAAATATAGATTGCCCAGATTAACAGAAGAGGAAATAAATTACTTAAATAGTCCCATTTTAGAAATAGAAATAGCACTGGCTATTAATCAACTCCCTAAGAAAAAATCTCCAGGGCCAGATGGATTTACATGTGAAATCTACTAAACATTTAAAGAACACTTTTAGCTCCAGTACTATACAAACTATTTGAAAAAATGGGGAAAGAAGGACTCCTACCAAATTCTTTTTATGACACAGACATGGTACTGATACCTAAACCAGGTAGGATGAAAACAGAGAAACAAAATTATACACCAATTTCCCTAATGAATATATTGATGCAAAAATCTTAAATAAAATGTTAGCAAACAGATACAGAAAGTCATCCCCAGGATAATACACCATGACCAAGTAGGAATAATTCCAGGAAAGCAGGGCTGGTTCAATATTAGGAAAACTATTAGCATAATTGACTATATCAATAACCAAACTGACAAAAAACATATAATTACCTCAATAGATACAGAAAAAGCATTTGACAATATTCAACACCCAATCCTATTAAAAACGCTAGAGAATATAGGAATAAATGGACTTTTCCTTAAAATGATCACTAGCATCTATTTAAAACCATTAGAAAGCATCATATGTAATGGAGACAAACTAGAACCATTCCCAATAAGATCAACGGTGAAACAAGGTTGCCCACTATCACCATTACTATTCAATATTGTATTAGAAATGTTAGCTTGGCAATAAAGAGAAAAAGAAATTAAAGCTGTTAGAGTAGGTACTAAGGAAATTAAATTATCCCTCTTTGTAGATGATTTAATGGTATATTTAGAGAACCCTAGAGAATCGATTAAAAAACTACTTGCAACTTTAGCAAAAGTGCAGAATACAAAATAAATTCACATAAATCACCAGCATTTTTATATATCACCAACAAAGTCAAGCAGCAAGAGATACAAAGAGAAATATCTTTAAAATAACTATCAATAATATAAAATATTTGGGAGTCTGTCTACCAAGGCAAAGTCAGGAATTGTATGAACACAACTACAAAACACTTTCCACACAAATAAAGTCAGATTTAAACAATTGGAAAAATATCAAGTGCTCATGGATAGGGCAAGCAAATATAATGAAAACGACAATACTACCTAAATTAATATACTTATTCAGTGCCATACCAATCAAACTTCCAAGAAATTATTTTACAGATCTAGAAAAAATAATGACAAAATTCATCTGCAAGAACAAAAGGTCAAGAACTTCAAGGGCATTAATGAAAAAAAAATGCAAATGAAGGTGGCTTGCTATACCAGATCTAAAACTATATTATAAAGCAATGGCCATCAAAACCATTTGGTACTGACTAAGAAATAGAGTAGTAGATCAGTGGAATATGTTAGGTTCACAGGACAAAATAATAAATGACTATAGTAATCTATAGTCTATAATCTTTGTCATTTGTCAAACCCAAAGATCCCAGTTTTTGGGATAAGAACTCACCAAAACTGCTAGGAAAATTGGAAAGTAATATGGTAGAAACTAGGCATTGACCCATAAATAACACTGTATTCCAAGATAAAGTCTAAATGGGTTCATGATCTAGATAGTGATATTACAAACAAATTAGAAGAAGATAGGATAGTTTACCTCTTAGATCTGTGGAGGAAGGAATTTGTGACCAAAGAAGAACTGGAGATCATTATTGATCACAAAATAGATAATTTTCATTATATTAAGTTAAAAAGTTTTTGTACAAACAAAACTAATGCAAACAAGATTAGAAGGGAAGCAATTAATTGGGGAAACATTTTTACATTCAAAGGCTCTGAAAAAGGTCTCATTTCAAAAATATATAGAGAATTAGCTCAGGGACAGCTAGGTGGTGCAGTGGATAGAGCACCAGCCCTAGAGTCAGGAGGACTTGAGTCCAAAATCTGATCTCAGACACTTAACACTCCCTAGCTGTGTGACTCTAAGCAAGTCACTTAACCCCAATTGCCTCAAAAAAAAGAGAGAGATAGAGAAAATTAGCTCAAATTTATAAGAATTAAAGGCATTCTCCAATTGATAAATGGTCAAAGGATATGAACAGACAATTTTCAGATAAAGAAGTTGAAACCATTTCTAGTCATATGAAAAGGTGCTCTAAATCACTATTGATCAGAGCAATACAAAGTAAGACAACTCTGAGATACCATTGCACACCTCTCAGATCGGCTAAGATGACAAGAAAAGATAGTGATGAATATTGGAGATGTGGGAAAAGTGGGACACTAATACATTGTTGGTGGAATTGTAGACACATTCAACCATTTTGGAGAGCAATTTTGAACTATGCCCAAAGAGTTATCAAACTGTGCATACCATTTGATCCAGCTGTGTTTCTACTGGGCTTATATCCCAAAGAGATCTTAAAGGATGGAAAGGGATCCATATGTGCAAAAATGTTTGTGGCTGCCCTTTTTGTAATGGCAAGAAATTGGAAACTGAGTGGATTCCCATCAATCAGAGAATGGTTGAATGAGTTATGGTACCTGAATGTTATGGAATATTATTGTTCTGTAAGAAACGATTAGCAGGATAATTTCAGAGAGGCCTGGGGAGAGTTATGGGAACTGATGCTGAGTGAAATGAGCAGGACTAGGAGATCATTATACATGGAAACAACAAGATTATATGATGATCAATTCTGATGAACGTGTCTCTTCACCAATGAGATGATTCAGACCAGTTCCAATGATCTTGTGATGAGGAGAGACATCTACACCGAGAGAAAGGACTGTGGGAACTGAGTATGGTTCACAACATAGCATTTCCACTCTTTTTGTTGTTTGCTTGCATTTTATTTTCTTTCTCATTTTTTTCTGGTTTGGTTTGATTTTTTCTTGTGCAGCAATATAATTGTATAAATATATGTTTGTATATTGGAAAACATATTTTTATCATATTTAACATATATTAGAGTACTTGCCATCTAGGGGAGAAAGGGGGAAAATTGGAACATAAGGTTTTACAAGGGTTAATGTCAAAGAATTATCCATGCATATGTTTTGAAAAAAAACTTTAAAAAACAAATTTAAAAGAATAATTAACCCATTTTTCCCCTTACGAATCTTGTACATGTGTGATTTCACATTTCCTTAGGATGAAACTGGGGGTCACTCATGTCAACTCAAAGGTGTCTACCAAAAGTTAAATATTAACTTAAATATTAGCTAATACAAAGTGAATTAAGCAGAACCAGAACATTGTATACGATAACAGAAATATTTTAATAATGATCAAATATTAAAGACTTAGCTGCCCTCAGTACAATAATCCAAGATATATGATGAAAAAAGCCACTAACTTCTAGAGAGAGAACAAATTAATTCTGAATGAAATGTGAAACATTATTTTTTTATTTTATTTTTCTTGCCTTTTTTCTGGCAACATAGGTAATATAGAAATATGTTTTGCATGATTTCAAAGAAATATTGTCTATTCTTTGACCTAACAGGGCCACATCTAGGTTCATATCTAAAAAGAGGTTTAAAAAAGCAAGGATGTGGAAAGAAGTACTTATATGTATGAAAATATTTTTAGCAGCTTTTTTCTGGTGGCAGGGATTTGGAAATTGGAGGATGCCAATCAATTGGGAATGGATGAACAAATTCAGCTATGTGATTGTGATGAAATATTGCTGTACTATTAGAAATGATGAGCAGCATGCTCTCAGAAAAACCTGGAAAGACTTCCATGAGCTGATGCAAAGTGAAATGTATTGTGTAAAAAAACATTAGTAATATTGTAAGATGATTAGCTGTGAATGACTTAGCTATTCTCAACAATAGAATGATTCAAGACAACTCTGAAGGACATAGAAAAAAAAATACTATAGCCCAGAGAAAGAACTGGTAGTGTCTGAATGTAGCTTGAATAATATTATTTTTTACTTTATTTTTCTTGAGTTCATTTTGCCCATGTTTTCTTTGGCAACTTGACTAATATGGAAATATATTTTTTATGACTATACATGTATAACTTGTTATCAAATTGCTTGTTTTCTCAATGAGGAGGTTAGGGAAAGAGAAATAGGAATTTAGAATTCAAAATTTTAAAAACAGATGTTAAAATTGTTTTTACATGTAATTTGGGAAAAATAAAATACTAAATAATTTTAAAAAAGAAATAATTTATATCATATTGCTTGCCTTCTTAATGAGGAGGAGAGAGGCTAGAGGGAGAAAGAATTTAGAATTCAAAAAAAAAAACTTTAAAAAACCTGCTAAGATGCAACAGAGTGACATAGAATCAAGACTCAGACCTGGGTTTGAAATCTGGCCCAGTTGTATTATCTTACACAAACAACATTAGAGTTTCCATTTCTTTTTATTAAAAAAAGTATATAACAAATTACTATGCTAGAATTTAAGTCCAAGTCTTCTGATTCAGACTCTGATACTACCACTCCTCTTAAATAATCACTGAAGTTACTTAACTTTTTAATTTTCTTTCATTGTTATTAAAAGCAACTAAGCTGAGTTTGCTAAGATTTACCTAATTCATGACAGTAAATCTTTAATATTTAAAGATAAAAGATATTTTGTAGGTGTAAATCATTGATTATAACCACATGGTTTCAATACTAATAAATGAAACAGTTTTAAAAATCCAGCAGTATTCTGGAAACACTGGGGGGAAATGCTATTTCTATGTAGATTGTAATTATGAGCCTAAATAAGGAGCACAGTAACTTGATCAGGTACAATAACTAATGTGCTGATCTTGAAAATCAAAGGATCATGACTTCTCAACTTAGTACGGCCATTAAATAGGTGCTTTAATTCCTAGTCAGAGAGAAGCTGATTTCTGAGTAGCTAACAGCATCAAACTGAATTATTGACTAAAAGAATAGATGGCCCTCCAGGAGACAAGCAGACAAACTGTTTGTCTATATTCCTCTTCCTTGAACTTTTGAAGTACTAGAAGAGCAGGACCAAAGCCAAATTTACCACAATCATTAATGCATTAGAAACCATTTTGTGTGGATAATTATCTAAAAGCAAATTTTATACTGGAAATAGAATTATTTAGAGCACTGATATTAAAGAGGAATATAAACACATTCTGAACAAAGAAATTTAGAATTTGAAAAGAATATTAAGATGTAATCAATTATAATTCCTTCACTTTTACAGTCAAGAAAACTGAGTCTGAGAAAAGTAAAGTTACTCTAAGGTCACAAAGTAATCCTAGGAGATATGGAATTAAAAGCGGGTCATCTGATTGCAAAGATAGATTTTTTCCCTAATATTCCAGTTTTGTGTTATTTTTAATTTTACTTTTCCTTTTTGGAAAAGATATTATGTCATGAGAGTCAATTTAAGTTTAAGTTTGTATGTGAGAGGCATATATATGCAATATGTTTTCTTTTTTCCCAATTAACCAATCCCAGCTATATTCTAAAATTGTATTGTTCTTTTTTCCTCCCTCATTCTCCTTAACCTTTCTGTAGCCCTTGATCCTATCATCCTCTCTCTCTTTATATTCTCTTTTCTCTAGGTTTTCACTCCTACTTCTCTTCCTACCTATGTGACCATTCCTCCTCTGTCTCTTTTGCTGAACTCTTTTCCAAATCAAACTTCCCACCACGGGTATATTTTTCAGGGTTCTGTTCTGGGCCCTTTACTTTTCTCCTCTATACTATATTTCTTGGTGATTTCATCAGTTCCAATGAATTTAATTACTATCTCTACCACCTCTATCTAATGATTCTCAGACCTACCTGTCCTAGCCCAAACACTCTGCTGATCTCTAATCTCACATTTCTAACTGGCACTCAGACATCTTGAGCCAGATGTAGGCATCTTAAACTCAATATGTCTAAGCCTTCCTAAATTCTATCCTTCCCTATTGTTATAGAAGGTAAACACCATCCTCTTAGTCTCTTACATTTCAAACTTAGGTGAAATCCTCAACTTGTTACTTTCTCTAGCCATACCCTCTCCCCTTCATAATACCTTTGTTGCCAAGTTCTGTCCATTTTAACTTTAAAACATCTTTCAAATCATCCCCTTCTCTCTTCTGACATTGCCATCACTCTAGTACAGGCCCTCATCATTTCACATCTTAGTAATTGCAATAGCTCATTGATGCATCTGCCTGTATCAAGTCTCTCCCACTCCAATCTATCCTCCACTAATCACCAAGGTGATTTTCCTAAAACATAGGTCAAATCATGTACCCTGCAAGTCAATAAACTACAGCAGCTTCCTATTTCCTCCAGGATTGAAAACAAAATATTCTGTCACTCAAAATCTTTACTAACCTAGCCTCCTGCTACTTTTCAAATCTTCTCATACCTTTCTGCCCACCATATAATCTTCACTCTGGTAATACTGGCCTCTTGGCTATTCCCTGAATAAAATTATCTCTTGGCTATGTGTATTTTCTCTGGCTGTAATCTTGTGACAGGAATGTACTCACTCTTCATCTCCATCTACTAGTTCTCTAGCTTCCTTTAAGTGCTATTTAAAATCCTATTTTCTACAGAAAGCTTTTATCAGCACCTAATTCTGGTACCTTCCTTCTACTAATTATTTCCTATTTGTTCTGTATATAGTTTGATACACACACACACACACACACACACACACATGTTGTCTCCCCCATTAGATTACAAGTTCCTTGAGAAAAGGGATTGCCTTTTGCTTCTTTTTGTATCCCCACCTTTTTGCCTGGCACATTAAAGATATGTAACTATTTTCCTTGATTGACTTAGTTCATTGGTGCAAAACCTTTTCAATTTCACAAAATTGAAATTATCTCTTGAATCTTTTGTGATAAGTTATTTTGGAGATTAACAATTCTCCCTCTAACATATCTCTCAAAAGTATGTATTTTAGTTATCTTATCTTTTTCTTATAGTTTGAAGAGTCATATTCAGTTTCCATATCTATTTTGAGTTTAGATGGTTTATGGTATAAAATGATGGTCTATAACTAATTTCTGCCAAAGCCCTCTCCAATCTTCCCAATGAATTCTCTTGCAAATACTTTATGTCATCAGCTTTCTCAAAACTAGATTATTGAGTTTAATTGTTTCTGATAAATCCTCATCTAGTTTATTCCACTGATCTACTTTTCTTTCCTATTACTTTTAACCAATATTAAATAATTACAAACATTCTTGCTTTATAGTATAATGTGAGGTCTGGAAGTGCTATTCCCCTTTCAAATTTTTCTCATTTCCCGAGTAATTCTGAGTTTTTTGCTGCTTCAAGTAATGTTTATTATTATTTTGTCTAGTTACATGAAATATCTTGTTAGCTTAATTGTAATAGCACTAAATGTGTAAATTAATTTTGGCAGTATCATCATTTTAATTACATTGGCTCCATATTTCTTTAAAGAATATTTTTAAATTGTATCTATAAAGAACTTGAATGTGCCTTGGTAGATTGGCACTCAGCTACTTTATGGATTTTATAGTTATTTTGAATGTTAAATTAAAGCAAATGAAAGAATTAAATAATGATGAACTCTAACATGCTAACTGGGAGAAGAGACCAGAGTCATTTAAAACTATTTAAATCTCTATGTGTCCCTTAAAGACAAACACAGGCCCTGTGACCTGTTTTGTTATGTCTCCTTGATTTTAAGAGAAGAAATAATATGGAGGAGGGAAAGGAATGTATTAGGGAAGAAATAAAAGGAAATGAATGTAATTATTTTTTAAAATTAAAAGTATTGAAAGAGTATAAAATGGAGGAATGAGCAGTGGACCAAGAATTTCATGGACTTCATTCTTTTCTAATCAGGCCCAAGGTGACTGAACAGAAAACTTGCTACAAATATATTAAATTAAAAAGGGAAACAGGTAGGAACATGGATAGAAACAAGTAAGAGTTGGGTAAGGACTGGTCAAAAGTAAAGAAAACTTTAACTTCAGAGAGTGAATCAAAAATAGAAGGATTCTAAAAGAAAAGAAAGAAAGTGATTAAAGAGTGGACTAGGTGAAAAGAGGAGAGAAAAGAATATAATCAGACCACCTCAACTATGGATTATTAATATTTATCACATTCCTTTTCTCTCTTAATACTCTTTGTAAAGAGATGGATAAGAAGCAAAAAAAAAGGAGATAAGAAGAAAAAAGAAGAAGAAGGGGGAAAAGCACAAGAGGATATGATGGAGGGAAAAGCACAATGTATAATCATAATTAAGAATGTAAATGAAGTGACCCATAAAACATAAGCAGCTAGCAGGATGAATTGAAGGAGAATCTAACATGTTATTTTCAAGAAAGACAATTGAAACCTAAAGATTCAAACAGATTTAAAATAAAGATAAGAGCATAATTATTTAACATGAATAATTTAAAAATCAAGGATGTCAGTTGTGCTTTTAAGGCAAAAGTCAAAATAGACATGGATAAATGGAGGTCAGTCACTCAAAGACATAGAATATAAGTATTAACATATTTATTTAGGATCTTTTTTTAAGTACACAGAGCTAATTTCATAAATGTAAGAAACTTCTGGAAAACAAACTTGCCTTGCCACTGACAGGTTAAATTCCTTGCCCAGGGTCACAAATCCGTAAGATATCAATGGTGTTATTTAGGCTCAAATCTATGTGACTCTGTGGTCAACTCCTATATCTGTCATGCCATCTTGCCTGCTACATTTGGCTAATTCTAAAAGACAATTCATTATCTAAATTCATTATCTCCTTCTCTTAATAATAACAGACCCCTAAAAACTGGGGCAACCAAATGGTGCCATAATGCAGAGTGTTATTGCCCTTGGAATCAAAAAGCTTCCTCTCCCTGAGTTCAAATCTGACCTCAGATACTTACTGAGTGACCCTGGACAAGTGACTAAATTCTGTTTGCCTCTTTTTCTCTATCTACAAAAATGAGTTAGATAAGGAAATGGCAAACTACTCCAGTATCTTTGTCCAAATGAAGTCAAGAAGTCCAAAAGAGACTGAATAACAAAAAACAATCAATCAACAAACATTTATTAAGCATTTATTATGTACCAGTCACTGTGCCTTCAGGTTATTTCCCTACATAAGTTCCTGTTACTCCAAATTACCATCTTAAAGAAAACCTCTCTTTCTGATATATCTTGCTATACTTTCATTGCTATATAGTTCAGTCATAGAAGTCTTGAGCCCAATCTATCTGTATCTTCTTAATAAGAATAGATGAAATTTATATTGAAATTTTAAGAGGAGAGGATCAGTATTTCATAAGATTCAACATCTAAGAAGATTGCTAACAATAAAACTGATAGTTTCAAATGTCCAGATGAATACAGAAAGTATAGGTAATATATAGGATGAACCAGACACCCTTGTAATAGTAAAATGGGATGTCACAAGTATAACTGAGACATAGATATAATTTTCATTAGGAAAAAAAATTGTTTTGGAGGTGTAATTTGTCCACCAGGCACAGACCAGGAGCAAAAATTCCTCATAGCCCCTTCTATTTCCTACTACCACCCATTTCATGGAGAGAAAATTAATTTAATATTAAAACCTCAGATCTACTCTCTTAAATGAGTTAGTGGAAGGTCAATAAACCAGCTACTCTTAGAATTCTATCACCAGCAAGGATTCATATGTAGGATTCTTTCCCTCTAGCTTTTGGAAACTGCCCATTTCCTCCAGAGCATATGACTATAAGGCATGCGATAATGTAAGCCTCTTATCATCTATCCTGTACCATCTGGCTGCTCTAAGAAGGCACCAGGGACTAAAGCAGTGGAAGGGGAAATATACCCCATATTTGGGAAGATATTTTTGTATATGGATTCTTTCTATATATTTTCAATAAATATCCCTTTGTATAAGCTAGCTAATATTAATAGTTCCATGATATCTCTATCACTGGACCAATTATATATAAATATCACTGATACTTGATTTAGAGAACACATCAAAATGAGGGATCCAACCATCTCCTCTGAGGGAAGAGATGTTACTAGATCTCTAGGGATCTCTGAGGATCTGACTCATTATTGAGAATGGAAGCTGGTATAAAGATCCTCTGATTCTATAAAAGCTTCATATTCATGTACTAGCAAACTCTGATATGGACTCCCAACCTGTTGAGATCTCATAAGGCCTTTTACTGAAGGAAAAAAAGACAGGTCTCACCAGGAGACCATACATTAACAGTATTCTTGGAAGCTCTGGATGAGAAATTGTTGGGGTGGAGAGGAGGGGGGTCTCACTCCACACAGAGACCACAGCAATCCTTTCTGCTCATACAAATGCAACCAGGGAGAAGGAAATTCAACACAAGTACACTCAATTGAAAGCTATAGTTCTCATGAGTTTTTTTTTAAATTATAAGTAAAAGTGACAATTCATACATCTTTTTATGTATCTGCAATTACCTAACAAATATTCTGAAGTCACCTAATCTTCCAAACACATTGCTCATAAATTGATGAACTATTGTTATTCTCTTTAATAATCATATACTATAGAAGAGACCTATTTTCTCAGAAGATTCCAAATTCATGTCTAATAGCAATCTTACAGATGAAGTTTGTCACTTGGAAACATGCTAACAAAAAAAAAGGAGGGATTATTCTTTTCCAATATTCACTGAATACCTCCTACACCCACATAACTCCTACAAAGCACAAATGCTAATATAACTTAAAATTGACAAAAATAACAATTTTTCTTTCAAGTCATCATGGAGTGAATATTTTTTTATTTAATGAGTTCACATACTTTCTTTAAATGGATGGAGCATAACTCAAACTTATAATTTATAAAATACTTTCATGAGATCCAAGTAGAAATCCTAAAAAAATACCTAAATATTGATCCTTTAAGCCTATGGGACACAGCATCAGTTGAACATTCAAATGAATTTATACATCCAGAGTGATATTAAGGAAAACTGTTAAAAAAAATACATGCTCAGAATTGTATCATAAACTGAAAAACAGTATTTGCAATATACAAAACTACACAAACATTCATCTGTTGATATAATGCTATAGGGGTGACATAAATTCCATTAGAATTAATAGCACAATGCAAAACTGAAAACATATTAAGATTTTATTGTTGGAGAAAAAAATAAAGCTAATGTTCTTACCTTGGTTGATCAAACAGAAAATAAACTAGGAAAATAATTAATAGTATTGAAAAGTCAATGGAAACAGCAAAACTAAAGAGTTTTCTCCTACCTTAATTGGAGTGATTTTTCACATTACAATTTCTACTTCCATTCTTGTTACTAAGAAATATTTCAGATCACAAGTATAGAACAGAAGTAAAGGAGGTCCTATATGCATACAATAAAGGGATAATGCAGAGTTCTTCTACTCTAGAAAAGAGCTGAATAAATTTTGAGATACGTATTTTGTCTTTTAATAGTGTCAGTACGAACTGACTCTATTTTTAAAGACTTTATCTTCCCATAAAATCTAAAGACTTCCAAAAGATCTCACCAGTGACCTGAATGATATTTATACTATTATAGTAATTTCTTTGGGGATCCAGATATTTTTATTTATTTTTTGAAGTATAAAAACTAGAGATTTATTATTATTTTGTGATTAATAAATTGTCAAATTGGCTATAACACTTTCCCACAACTAAATATCACCATTTACCAATACAGAATTTGCTACTTAACCAGATTGAGAAAACAAGGCAGAAAGAGCAGACATGTAAATATCATTGGTAACTCAACTTGCACTCTTTGTGACTGTACTACACATTACTCCCACCAAGGAAAAGTGTCCAAACAGATCAGTGGTGCAATATGGCCTCCACAACCTTTTTTGTAGCAAGCAATTACAGAAGTAATAGAATTGAACTTCAATATTTCCCTTGCTTTTATTGGTCTGCACCCATGTTATTTTAACATATTTCAGTTTTTTTAAAGCTATATGCAAGGGAAAAAAAACTGACCTAAGAGAACACTGAACCAGTCAGTCAAATATATGACTAACTTCTAGGTCATCTTTGAATTGGTCCTAAAGGAATGCACCACCCTCACAGTTTGAGAATTAGGCAAATACGATTTCTCTGGAAGAAAGGATATAAAGAAAAGCCAAATGTTCTTACTATACAGTTAGAACAACTTGTGATCTTTTATCTGTAAATTATATTTCTATACTACACAATATCCATTTCAATTCAAATTGATTCTTAATTACCAGGTATAATCCCAGTCTATTTTGGAGGCAGATTTCCTTCAAAATGTCTCCTTTTGGAGCTTCTGAAAAGCATAATGTTCAACTACAGAATATCTTTATTTAAAAATTCATGTATATATAGGATATAAGGTGATGCATAAATTAATATGTTAGTACATGAAGGACTTTATATCATATTCATTATGAGCTCCCAGTATGTAATTCCACAAGGGTTCTTATTCCAACAGTAGCTTCTCTATACATATATAGAGATATACAATAGCAATATTACTTCACATTTTTGTAGCCCTCTAGGATGTATATGTATATATGATCATAAATATATATGCCTCAACTGAAGGTATATCTTCAGTTCAAGTATATAACTGGGTCAATCTTTGGCCACTTATTAATGATTAAAATAAAGACACCCCCCACATAAAGCTAAATCCAAGAACACCTTAAGGTTATTTATTTCTAGTTTTCCCTTTATGGTATTTGGTTTAAGTCACCAGGCTAAAACATACAATGGTTTATTAAATGCCTATAAAGAATTGAGAAGGGATAGTTATTTTTTTTGTTTTGCAAACTCACAGCTCTTTTCTGCCTATAGATAAATGTTATTCCCCTCTTTCTTTTCAAGTCAACCACATTTCTAGCAAGACAAAATAAACAGGGGCGGAGCCAAGATGGCAGAGTGAAAAGATGACTTTCTGCCTCTCCTCCGATCTTCTCTCAAATCAACAATAAAATAAGCCTCTGAACTGATCTTCAAGTCAATGAACTCAGAAATATTTGGGCACGGCTCTCTGGAGAACTTCGTATCAGGTTAGTCGGACTCGGACAGAGAGATAAATAGACGACAACTGTGCAGGCCGGAAGTGAGGGTGGGACTCAGCTCGGCTCATCTTGGAAGAAATTCCAAACTCCAAACTCCAAATTCCAAACACCTGGAGTTTATCTGAGGCACTCGGGACACTCTGCCCTGATTGGGGACAGGTGTTCTGGCAGACTTGCCTTGTTTAAGGAGTAATTCGGACTTAGTCCTAGCCCCCACCGGCCCAGCACCTTAAGTCAACTCGCCGAAGTGCCCCAGGGCAAAGCGTCTTCAGCCGAGGTTTTTTTTTTTTTTCCCCTACCTTAAAGAGATATCCACTCTGTCTAAAAAAAAAAAAAAAATGATGAAGAAACAAAAGAGAGCTCTCACCATAGACAGCTTTTATCAAGGCAAAGAAACGACCTCAGATACAGAGGTTTCTTTAGACAAAAATCCAGAAAAAAACAGCAACGACCATCACTGGTCCCCGTTTCAAAAGGCCTTTCTGGAAGACTGCATAAAGAACCTCAAAAGAGAGCTGGAGGATAAATGGGAAAATAAATTGAAATCAGTGCAAGAAGGATACAGTATCTTGCAAGAAGGATATGATGCTCTGCAAAAGAGATATGAAAAAGACACCAATTTATTAAAAAATAAAATTAGTGAAGTTGAAAAAGAGTGCAGTGAACAAATTGGCCAGTTACAAAAGGAACTTAAAAAGGTAACTGAAGAAAACAACACTTTAAAAATAAGAATTGAACAAATGCAAGTGAATGACTCACTAAGACTTGAAGAATCAGTCAAACAAAAACAAAAAAATGAAAAATTAGAAGAAAATATGAAATATCTCCTAGGAAAAACAACTGACTTGGAAAATAGATCTAGGAGAGACAATCTAAGGATTATTGGACTTCCTGAAAGCCATGATGAAAAAAAGAATCTAAACACTATCTTCCAGGAAATCGTGAAAGAAAACTGCCCTGAGATTGTAGAATCAAAGTGCAAAATCACCATTGCAAGAATTCACCGATCACCTCCTGAAAGAGACCCCAAAATTAAGACCCCAAGGAATATCGTGGCTAAATTTCAGGACTATAGCACCAAGGAACAGATTCTGCTAGCAGCTAGAAAGAAACAATTCAAATACGGAGGATCAATAATTAGAATCACACAGGATCTGTCAGGCTCCACACTGAAGGATCGAAGGGCCTGGAACCAGATATTCCGAAGGGCAAAGGAACTTGGATTACAGCCAAGAATAACCTATCCAGCTAGAATGAGCATTATCCTCCAGTGAAGAAGATGGTCATTCAATGATATAGGTGAATTTCACCTATTTCTAATGAAAAGGAAAGGAAAAAACTAAAAAAAGGAAAAAACTAACAAAATAGATAAGCCTTTAGTTAATTTGATAAGAAAAAGGAAAGAAGAAAATCAAATTGTTAGTCTCAAGAATGATAAGGGAGAACTTTCCTCCAATGAAGAGGAAATTAAAGCAATAATTAGGAGTTACTTTGCCCAACTTTATGCCAGTAAGTTTGAAAATCTGAATGAAATGGAGGAATATCTACAAAAATATAGATTGCCGAGGTTAACAGAAGAGGATATAAATTATTTAAATAGTCCCATATTAGAAAAAGAAATAGAACAAGCCATTAACCAACTCCCTAAGAAAAAATCTCCAGGGCCAGATGGATTTACATGTGAATTCTACCAAGCATTCAAAGAACAATTAATTCCAATACTACACAAACTATTTGAGAAATTAGGGACAGAAGGTATACTGCCAGAATCCTTCTATGAGACCGATATGGTGCTGATAGCTAAACCAGGTAGGGTAAAAACAGAGAAAGAAAACTATAGACCAATTTCCCTAATGAATATTGATGCAAAAATTTTAAATAAGATTTTAGCAATGAGATTACAGAAAGTCATCCCCAGGATAGTACACTATGACCAAGTAGGATTTATACCAGGGATGCAGGGCTGGTTCAATATTAGGAAAACTATCAGCATAATTAATTATATTAATAACCAAATTAACAAAAACCATATGATTATCTCAATAGATGCAGAAAAAGCCTTTGACAAAATCCAACACCCTTTCCTATTAAAAACACTAGAGAGTATAGGAATAAATGGGCTTTTCCTTAAAATTATCAGTAGCATCTATTTAAAACCATCAGCAAGCATCATATGTAATGGAGACAAACTAAAACCATTCCCAATAAGATCAGGAGTGAAACAAGGCTGCCCACTGTCACCATTACTATTTAATATTGTATTAGAAATGTTAGCTTTAGCAATAAGAGAAGAAAAAGAGATAAAAGGAATCAGAGTAGGTAATGAAGAAACCAAATTATCACTCTTTGCAGATGACATCATGGTATACTTAGAGAACCCTAGAGACTCAACTAAAAAACTACTAGAAACAATTCACAACTTTGGCAAAGTTGCAGGATTCAAAATTAATCCACATAAATCATCAGCATTTTTATATATTACCAACAAAGTTCAGCAGCAGGAGATACAAAAAGAAATTCCATTCCAAATAGCAGATGATAGGATAAAATATTTGGGAATCTATCTGCCAAGGAAAAGTCAGAAACTATACGAACTAAATTACAAAACACTTTCCACACAAATAAAATCAGACCTAATCAATTGGAAAAATATTAAGTGCTCATGGGTAGGCAGAGCGAACATAATAAAAATGACAATACTACCCAAACTAATCTACTTATTTAGTGCCATACCAATCAAACTCCCAAGAAATCATTTTACAGATCTAGAAAAAATAGTAGCAAAGTTCATTTGGAAGAACAAAAGGTCAAGGATTTCAAGGGGATTAATGAAAAAAAAGGCAGATGAAGGTGGCCTTGCTCTACCAGATCTAAAACTATATTATAAAGCAGCGGTCATCAAAACCATTTGGTACTGGATAAGAAATAGAGCAGTGGATCAGTGGCACAGGATAGGTTATCAGGACAACCTAGGCATTAACCTTAACAATCTAGTGTTCGATAAACCCAAAGAACACAGCTTTTGGGATAAATACTCACTATTCGGCAAAAACTGCTGGGAAAATTGGAAACTAGTGTGGAAGAAATTAGGGCTTGACCCATACCTAACACCACATACCAAGATAAGATCTAAATGGGTTCATGATCTAGATATAAAGAGGGACTTTGTAAGCAAGTTAGAGGAACGTAATATAGTTTATCTCTCAGACCTGTGGAGATGGAATAAATTTATGTCCAAAGAAGACCTGGAACTCCTAATTGAACACCAGATGGATAATTTTGATTATATTAAGTTAAAAAGTTTCTGTACAAACAAAACAAATGCAGACAAGATTAGGAGGGAAGCATCAAATTGGGAAATCATCTTTACATTCAATGGTTCTGATAAAGGCCTCATTTCTAAAATATATAGAGAATTGTCTCATATATATAAGAATTCAAGCCACTCTTCAATAGATAAGTGGTCAAGGGATATGAATAGACAATTCTTCAGATGATGAAATTAAAACCATCTCTAGTCATATGAAAAGTTGCTCCAAATCACTATTGATCAGAGAAATGCAAATTAAGACAACTCTGAGGTACCACTACACCCCTGTCAGATTGGCTAAAATGACAGATAAAGATAACGATGAATGTTGGAGGGGATGTGGGAAAACTGGGACACTAATACATTGTTGGTGGAACTGTGAACGGATCCAACCATTCTGGAGAGCAATTTGGAGCTATGCTCAAAAAGTTGTCAAACTGTGCATACCCTTTGACCCAGCAGTGTTTCTACTGGGCTTATATCCCAAAGAGATCTTAGAAGAGGGAAAGGGACCCACCTGTGCAAGAATGTTTGTGGCAGCCCTTTTTGTAGTGGCTAGAAACTGGAAACTGAAGGGATGCCCATCAATTGGAGAGTGGCTGAATAAATTATGGTATATGAATGTTATGGAATATTATTGTTCTGTAAGAAACGACCAGCAGGACGATTTCAGAGAGGCCTGGAGAGACTTGCATGAACTGATGCTGAGTGAAACGAGCAGAACCAGGAGATCATCATGCACAGCAACAACAGTATTACATGATGATCAATTCTGATGGACATGGCTCTCTGCAATAAAGAATTGTCTCAAACCAGTTCCAGTTGTTCACTGAAGAAAACCATATACACCCAGAAAGAGGGACATGAAATATGGAACACAACGTAACATTTTCATGATCTCTATTGACATTTGCTTGCATTGTGTTGCCTTTCTCTGATTCTTTTTTATTTTCTTGTAGATAGGATTTTTCTTGCATAACCTCTCAAGCATTTCAACATTATTAACATGTAGTGGACTTCCTGACATCTGGGGGAGGGGAGGGGACTGGGGGTAAAATTTGTATTGGAAAGCTTTGTAAAGATCAAGGTTGGGGAACTACCCATACATATGTTATACAAATAAAAAGCTTAAAACAAATTTAAAAAAAAAAAGACAAAATAAACAAGTAAACAAGAAAATAATTTTCACAACATTAATAGGGGATATCTCAGTAATATGAGTGAAATTGTAATGCTCAGGAAGAAACTGAGGCAGTATCACACATGGAAATTAGGTAATGTTTCATTGATGTTAATTGAGAGTTCAGAATCCATAGCTATGGATCAGGACTGCTGGGACTCATGTTTCAAAGCACGCAGTCCAGGCCCGACACTGACACACAGTCTCTGTACACTGAGTACAAAGTACACAGCACTCCATTGCTGGAGAACACTAGTTTTATAATCTTCCTAGCTCAGGAGAAACAAAGAACTCATGGGAACAGCTGAGCACATCTGGTGTCCCAGGAAACCATAAATTCAGTTCTGACAGGTAGGGAGTAAGGAGCCTTGCCAAAGCAGACTGCTTGTCTGGGTCACATAGATAGATAAGGGGGAGGTTGAGGCTGATCATCTGGAGGTTTCATGATTACTTTGGAATATGAGTCCAATTATTTCTGAAGGTCAGGAAGTGGGGATTTCTATTCTGGGACAGAGCAATTAAGGGAGACTGAAACAGCAATTAAGGGAGACTGATATTGCAACTGAGGGAGACTGAGACAGTAACTGAGGGAAACTGAGACAGGCACAACAAAATAAAAATCCTTACTTAATAATGCCACAAACATGTCTCTGGTCATCTTCTTTCTTCCAGGATTCTATTCCTTTGCTGTCTCTAATATTCACACATTTGGTCTTACTACTATACTTTTTTAGTCAATATCTTTCAGAATGTTTCATAGTACTTCTCCTGGCACCATTCATTGTCCTATTTCCTATAGATTATTGGTGAAACAGCATCTCTGCTAGTTACTCCATAGATTTGTATTTTTTTCCAAAAACCTAGGACAACTTATTATTATTATTATTATTATTATTATTATTATTATTATTATTATTAATCCTATGCAGTTTTCATTTGTGGACTTCAAGAAATCTAGCTCCGGGGAAAAAACAAACACCAAAAAAATCCCAAGTTTTTAAAAAGCCCATTTATGTTTAGAATGGAACTGCTTGACTAAACCTTTAAACCCAAAGCCCTCTGGCTTTCAAATGGCCAATAACAACCTCTAGTCCAAACCTCATTGACTCATTCTTTAGATTTTGATGGCTGAGAATGAGTATAAATAATAATTGTTTTAGTAAATAGTAAATTTTCTGTTTTGACTACAGTCTTTAAGGGTCTTCGTCTCCCAAAAACATATGTTTTATGATAGTAAATTAAGCTATCATTTGTCCTTGGTCATTGAATGGGTGTTGCTTCCTACAAACTGATTCCTGGGAAAGACCTTAATTAAGAAAGCCCAGGGTCACCTACTGTATTCTGGGCAGTGCCAGTCATCTTGACTTTTGTCTTGCCACAGGACTTCAATGACTGGAGAAGAAAATGAGGCTGAGTGGGAAGCTCCACTTCACTTAAATCCAATTTAGGTGCAAGGCAAGGCATCACCATCATGATGTTATTGGTCCTCTGAGAATAAAGGATGAACAACAACAACAATAACAAAATGGATATAAATAAAGTTTATTTGTGTGCAGATACATACACAAGTTTAACATTATATATGCAGTTCAATTTACTCCTAATTAGATTTAAGTTCTTAATTGAAATAAGGGAAGAGGAACTGGGCAAGGGAGAATAAGCATATATTAAGTACCCTACTTTTGTGCTCTACAAACATTATCTCATTTGATCCTAACAACAATCCTGGGAAATAAGTGCTTTTATTTTCCAAATTTTACAATTGAGGAAACTGAAATAAACAGATATCAAGTGACTTTCTCAGAGTCATATTACTAGTAAGTGTTTGAGATTGGATTTAAATGCAGGTCTTCCATACAGTTCTCTATCTATGGTGCCATCAGCTGCCTCACAAATGGATATGGCTTAGGAAAGTTAGTTAAAAAGTTTGGGGCCGAAATGCTCACTATAAGAAGGATCTGAATGGCAGCATTGAAGTGGGACTTAAGGGAATGAGAGGCAAGGTTATTACGGGACTCTGAGGCAAGGCTAGTCAATGCAATATATAATAGGAGCATCCAAAAGCAAAAGCCCCTTAGAGTCAGGTCAAGCTATTAGCTGGAACATATAGTGAAGGCTTTTGCTTTATCTCCCAAGAATTAGGTTATTTAATCTTTTCTGATACCTAATTTACCTTCTGGAGCAGATAATTCTTTGGATTCCTAACAGTGTGTAGCTTCCCCTAAGCAAGCTTATCAAAGAACTCCCTATCTCCAGATGTTATCTCTAGCTTTCCAAGGAGAGTATGTAGTTGAGTAGGGCAAAAGGCCTGGGAATATAAACACCTTAAAGATAGAAGAGATTATTCTACCAGAGGGGCCTTATAATAAGCTTTTCTAAACTATTGTAAGAAGTGTGTGACTAAAATTTCCTTAACTGAAATCATTTCCTAAGCTCCATTTCTCCTCCTCTCAAGTAAATCCTCCAAAAGGATACAACTTGAACAATGAAATTTCCTCTCAAGGAACCATTTAATCTATTTTCAGTGCATTAAGAATACATGAAAGGAACAAGCTGCATCAACGGACTGTGTATTTATACTTCTAAAGATAGCAGGATGAAATTTTTTATTTCAAAGTAAAAATATAATATCTGCCTATAATTATTTATATTTAAAGGACAAAGGAAAAGCTCTAGTTGAGAAAAAATTTAAATCTTGGTCCTTCTAGTGTTAATATGTAGTGCTCTAACTTCAAATTATTTTTCAACCTAAATTTAAAGAGAAATACTTTTTTCTACCATTATTCAGAATTTTTTTGCTTTCTTTTTCTTTCTTACATTTGTTTCTCTTTTTATCTTTTTTTTTCCTTTCTTTCTTGCTTTTTAAAGTCTAAAATAGAGCAGGCTAATTATCTCATCCTGAACATTGACCTTTGGAAGGAAAAATCTGAAGACAATTTGCAAAAGCTTTTAAAATCTCTTCCCTTTATATTCTGTATTGTACATGTCAAATTCATTGTTCTTCAATCAAGTACAGACATTTCTACTTCAGGGAGCAGTTGATTACTCAAATTTGATTTAGTTTTAAAATCTACCACAAATGGAAACTTCCTTTTTTTCTAAAAATTCTTTACCTATAATTTTATTATTATTATTATTCAGAGAAGAAGGAAAGAATGGAAACTACACCAGTTTATTTCCAATACTGATTCACAATTACAGTTAAGATAGAAAGGTGATAGATCTCCACCAACTCCACCAACAAACATTCCAACAAAGATTTAAAAGGAACCAAATGAAATAGTGATTAGTAAAATCAATGAGCCCCTTTGTCCAAAAAATGATTGTAAAGGAAGATGACCAGAAAAATGCAGGTATTCAGAATAGAAATATCAGTGAGCCTGAAACTGCTCTGATTTTTGTTAACTAGAGCCTGAAGATTTTGGGCCTTGGACTTGGCCTTTTACTATGGTAGATAGAAGACAACAAGAAGTCACTGGACAGGGAAAAAGAGCTAGAAATTAAGAGCATATGTTAAGGCTCTAAAAAAAAGCCTGAAATGCAAGTTCTTTTCAGTCATAGCTGGAGACCTCAGGAAGGAGATGTCAGTAAGTTGGGCATTCTATGATGGGATTCCAGAAGGCCTGATACCTGCATGGATTTCAATATCATTTCAGGACCTATCAATTCCACATCAAGGGATACAATGAATTCCTGATTGATGATTGCTTAAGGAAAGACAGAGACAATATCACCAGTATCTATATTCGACCAGAGAATATAGTCAGAGGGTATATTATACCTACACCATCCAGAACTACAAAAGAGAAGCAGGAATGGCATCTAGACTGCAAAGGGGACATAGACAGATAAAATCTAATTATCCCATCCAAGATCATGTGAGGTATAGAGCCATATTGGCAAGATCTCAATCTTTAGTAGAGACATTTAAATGGAACACTGGAGAGAAAAAACAGGACTAATCAGGAAGATCTGAGTTCAAATCCTATCTTAGACACTTACTAGCTGTGTAAAGCAAACAAATATTAATTTACTTGCCTAGAGTCAGTTTCCTCAAATGTAAATTAGGGTTAATAATAACATTTATCTTGCAGATAGCCCTGTGAGTATCAATAAGATAATATTCATACAAAGCACTTAAACCCAATGCCTGGTCTATAGTAGATGCTATATAAATGTTTATTTTCTTCCTTACAATCCAGAAAGTAAAATGAAGATCTGAGTAAACAGAAGGAAAGTCAAAATATGAAGAAATACTGTGACTTAACAGAAGCTCCAGAGCTAAAACTTCAAAGAAAAAGTAAGTATACATTAAGTACAAATAGCACTTTAAGGGGAAAAAAAGAACAGATGAGACATAAAGACTATGAGAGCTTTTGGAAGAAATGAATTGAAAGATAAAAATATAACTAGGGCACTTAGGAAATTGGGGGGAATGAAAGAAAAATAAATCACTTAGAACAGAAAGTAGAAGACTTTAGTAGTGATCTCTGACAAATAAAATGTAGCAAACAGAAATCAGTGGTTCCATGAAACAAGAAGAAATGTTGTTGCATCTACATCAAAAACTTGAAAAATCTGAGCAACATGTAAGAGTCTACTTTACAAAATAACTGATCTATAGATCAATTTGAGGAGAGAGAATTTAATAATTACCAGAATCCATGACAAAATAAGAAAAACCTGGACATCATAATTCAACAAATCATAAAGCAGCCCAGAGATTTGTAATAGAACCAGAGGGCAAAGTGAAAATAGAAATAATAAGATACCCACCTTCAAAAGAAACCCATACTTGAAAATACCCAATATCATAGACAAAATTCAGAGCTTCTAGGTCAAAGAAAAAAATAATACTATAAGCAGACAGAAAGAAAGCAAAAAGTACAAAGAACCAATATCATCATGACAAAAGATTTTATTGTAACCAATATGAAGGAGGGGAAATTTTGAAATATAACATTCAAAAGGAACAGAGAAAAATCTTGCAACCGAAATTAAATTATCCTGCATGTTAAAGAAAAAGTAATAGAGGGGGAGATAATGATATTTGTAAAGTCTCTTAAAAACAAAAAAAAACATCCTTTTTATAGTAATAAAATGTTCAACTGACTGGAAATTGAGTGGATGTCCATCAGTTGAGGAATGCCTGAATAAGTTATGGTACAAGAATATAATGGAATATTTTTGTTCTATAATAAATGATGAGCAGGATGATTTCAGAAAAGCCTGGAAAGATTTACAAGAACTGATGCAAAGTGAAATAAACAGAACTAAGAGAATATTGTACACAGTAACAAAAAGATTATGTCATAATCAATTGTGATAGACTTGATTCTTTTTCAACAATGTGGTAATTCAAGGCCATTCCTATAGACTTGTGATGGAAATTGATATCTGCATCTAGAGAGAGAACTATTGTGGCTTAATATGGATCAAAATTTGGTATTTTCTCTTTTTTGTTGTTACTCACTCATTTTTTTTCTTTCTTATTTTCCCCCCTTTTGATCTGACAAATATGGAAATATGTTTAGAAGAATTGCACATAATTAACCTATATTGGATCACTTGCTATCTTGAGGAGGGGGGAGGAGGAGAGAGGAGAGATATTTGGAATACAGGGTTTTGCAAAAGTAAATGTTGAAAATTATCTCTGGATATATTTGGAGAAAAAAAATACTATTAAAAATGTTTGACTGTGATAATGTGCCCAAGGCACTCTTCAAAAATGGAAATATTTTATTTACATATATAGTGAAAGACAGTCAATAATAATTATTATTGCTATTATTATATCATTCAATAATAATTATTATTGCTATCATTATATCATAGTACTTGAATACAGAAAAAAAATCTTCATAATCTTAGAGATCATTCTAAATACCCAAAATATCTGAAACAATTTTGCCATAACATTCCCTCACTCAAAAAATTTAAATGGTTACTGAATAAATTTAATGCACTTTTCATTTACAATTGCCTTATCTTCCATTGTTCCCATTACCAAACCATGACCTCTCAATAAATTATATTCCAAAAGGAAAAATATGGGTATGACCCCTAAATCAGATTTTTATTAAATCTCATAGGTATTTATTTTTTTTATGTCCAATGATCAACTTTGTATTTGTAAATTACATGGATACCTATTTTCCTTGTGTGTAAATATTGAAGAGGTAGATAATATTAAGAAAAAATGTGGCTATTCTGTTATTAAAGAAATTACTCCCCCCCCCCTAATGCCTCCCCACCTGTCCTGGAGAGGCCTAGTAAATAATACTTTGTTGCTGAAGGAAATTATGTCCCACTGTGTTTTAAATTAAATAACTCCAAGGAGATTATTTGGAAACACTAGTACCAATGACCACTGCTGTTTTTGCTTGTATTTCTCCTCTACTTCCTTCTTCATTCTGCTTGCTCTTGCCACCCCCTACACAACTACACACACACACACACACACACACACACACACACACAAAACTGTAACTACTTGCAAGGGAGTAGGGAATCAAGGAGACCAAGGCTTTCTGGCAAAATCATTCCATTTTGAATATTTTCTTTTCCTTGTCATAGATATACAACTAAAATAAATAGCATGCCTAAATAATGAAATAACAAAACAAGTATCAGGTCTTAATCTTTAAATGCTGTTAATATACTTCTTCTATATCTATAGCTTATTAAAGGATAATTTAAATTTCATTCTTTATTCTAACATAGAATTCAATTCGATTAGGCAGAAGACCCAGTTTACCTTTGGAACTATGAGTGGTTTTTTGTCATAGAACCTGAAGAACATACTGTTTAATTGGCCTAAATAAATTTGCTTTTAAGTGCCATTTGCAGGTTTTTTTCCATTATACCACATTTTATGCTAATTAATTATTTTATATCAAATAATTTCATTTGTGTCATATCTTCCCATTAGACTGAAAAGTCCATGAAGTTAAGTATCTCTATTCAAGCATTTAGCAAAATGCTCTGAACACGTTTTAATAAATGTATATTGGGGCAGCTAGGCGGCACAGTGGATAGAGCACCAACCCTGAAGTCAAGAGGATCTGCATTCAAATCCGATCTCAGACACTTAACATTCCCTAGCTGTGTGACCCTGGTTAAGTCACTTAACCCCAATTGCCTCAGGAAAAAGCAAATAAATAAATAAATGTTGAATCTAATTGAATTGAGATGCTTATCTATTATAATGTAAAAATGTCATTAAATCAACATGTGACCAATGAAGGAACAGTAAGCAAGTTTTCAGATTTCTATTATTTCTTTTGTAGATGAAGGATTCATTTTCTAACCCATTTCACTCCAAGCCCATTCAGGAAAAACACTCTATCTGATGGCCCTGTCTTCAGAAAACTCTCACTGGACTAATCTTGTATTTTATCCAGTCTACTATTAAATTACTCCAAAAATTATTCCATCGTTGTTGTGAGGAAATATTGTGTAATCAAAAATCATTGCCACCAGAATTCTCCCTCTCATAATCACTTTCTATTTTCTTTCATTTGATTTCTCCTAACAATATCATTATATCTTCAATTAAAATGTCTTTTCTGCAAAATTTTGTGTATGGCACTACATCATTGGTAGGCATTTCACTATCAGCTTAATTTCTTTAATAAGTTCCTCCACCAGAAATCAGCACCTCTAGTTTTTATTATTATTTTTGGATCCATTAATCATTTGGGGTCCCTTTTCTGAATCTATACTTCTTCCAATTTAGTGGTATCTTTATGGCATTAGAGTTCCCAGAAGCAAATGCAGTGTTCTAAAACAATATAATATGTAATGTATCTGATTAATTATTTATAGGATCCAATATATGAATCCAGTAATAGCGAGCATTATCTGAAGTACCAGTAAACTTGGTAGTCAAGGAAGGAGGTGTAGAATAATAAGAAGATTCCACTGACACGGGGGGGGGGGTCTAAATAATGGGTTCAGGGTCTCACTTTCAAAAGGCTGGTACCAATCACTTCTTAATACCTCTTAAATCAATCGGTAGTTTGTCTAATTTATCTATACCTTAAATAGTTTAAAGTTAAAATGTATACATTTACTCAATAAACATCTCTTAAGGGTCCAATCTCTACAAGGCACCATGTTACACACTGTCAGAAATCAAATATTTAGAGAAGTCAATTTGATAAAAACAAATATACACTTTTTATGTGCAAACTCAATACAAGACATAGGGCATACAAAGAAAACAACATATTCCCTGTTATCACAGAAATTACATGCTTTTCGAGGGCTATTAATATATAAGTAAGTAAATACAACGGGAGAAGAAAACAGCAAACCATTCCAATATCTTTACCACGAAAACCCTGTTAACAGTTTATCCATGGAATCCCCAACTGCCAAACAGGACTGAATGACTGAACAACAACAAATAAATATAAGGCATATACAAAATAATTTAAAAGGGGGGAAAGTACAATACAATCCAGAAAGGGGACCCAGTTGTATGATAACTACAGGAAATGGACATCCCAGAAAAATCTTAAAATCACCATGTCAAAAATGAAACTCATTATCTTCCCTATATACCAATCCTCACCTCTTTCTAATTTTAATATTATTATTGAGAGTACTGCCATCCTTTCAGTCACCCAGACACAAACCTAGATGTCATCCTTAACTTCTTACTCTCTAACAACCCTCATACCTAATCTGTGGTTAACCTCTGTGGCTTCTACCTTCATACCACCTCTTACATTCCCCCTTCTCTCCTCTGACTTCCATCACCCTGTTGTAGAAACCTTCATGAATGGACTCTCATAATAAATAGCCTGCTGATTGTTTTCCCTGCTTCAATTCTCTCCCCATTCCAACCCATCTTCCACTCGTCTGTCAAATATCTTCCTAAAAAGTAGATCTAATCATATCACATCCTCCTCCCCCAATTCAACAAATTCTAATGGCTTCACATTGCATCCAGATTAAATGTAATTATCTTTTCTTTGACATTCAAATTCCTTCATAAATTGACTTTTCCTACATTTCCAGTCTTTTTATACCTTCCACAAACTGCAGCGCAGTAACACTAACTTCCATGCTGTTCCTCACAATCTAGTTGAGAAATACATAATCCACTATAAAATATCTAATTGTGTATGTCATGAGTTTCTTCATCTTCCTTCCTCCATGTCTCATTGAACATCTCTTTGGATGCAGTTTCAGGGAATTAAATGATTCATCTCATCACTATTTCTATCTTCCCCATGTGATTCCTTCACCTTTCTCATTTGTCTCAGGAGCTTCTTCCATGAATTATTATTTTCTTCCTCATTTCATTTCACTTTGCATATACTGAGATCCATAGCACAAAAGATTCTTCCAATGTCAGGAAAACCTGGTCTCAAATCCTGCATGTGAAACATTAGATATGTAACAGTAGACAAGTCAGCTTCTTCATCTGTAAAATAGACATGTCATTTTGCTGTAAAAATTCTTTTTCTATTTAACATTCTGTGCATTATCTCAGAGGTGCTTAAAAGGACTGACTTTTGTCATTGAATGAGAACATGGGCATGAGCTCACTAACTGTTTTTGTAAACTTTTTAAAAGATCTTCCAGATAACTCCAGTGGCAGATAGGATGATGATGGTGAGATATATAATTCTCATGGATATTCAGGAGCAATTGACATTTTATAAAAGATAACAAGCTTCTGGCCAATAATTACAACCAATAATTATAGCCATCCCATTGTATCTTTCCAAGTTTTTGCAACCTTTATTGATAGATTACACAGTTTCTACCCCTACATTTCACAATATACATGGATCAATAAGCCTATTCCCCTTAATGATAATCTTGTTATACTTTTGGATAGCTTCAATGGCCTGATCCTGAATCTTTAGCAGAAACTCATCTGTGGCTATAAACAAACTTACAAGGATTAACCACTTGTTATATGGTTCTTTATCAACATATTGTTGATATTGAGTTTACATGGAAATCATCCATGGGGACAGGAAGAAATTTTTAGGTTCCATTCTCTGATCTTAGATGTTTCATATTCCCATTCCAAAATAGGCTACTTGTAGTTACCTTTGATAAATTTAGTGACATATTTAAATTTTTATATTTTCTTGTTTTGTCAAGTAAGTTCTGTTGTTCTAAAAGTATTTCTATAAACTCTCAATTTGATTACTATATGCTCTGAGAAGATCAATATCCTTCCTATTTTTTTTGACAAGAAATAACCTTTCTCTAGCAACTTTGAGCTATTGAGTTCTGTGTTTTGTTAACATTGTATGGGGTTTTTGTTTGGATAACTTGTAGATTGTTGTCATTCAGTTAACTAACAAAATTATACAGTAAGATGAGAATTCCATAGATGCTAATTGTTCTAAATTTGTTCTTCCCATTGAACTTTGACTTTAGAGTGTTAGTCTGGTAACAAACACAATCCTCAAGTTTCACCTCCTTATCATTAATGTATCTTAACTGGAAAGCAATAAATTTGTCAGTATTGCCTTATCCACTGGGACAATTTGACCTTAGAGTAAGCTAACTTTTATTTCCTTGGTATACCCTTATGAATGTTATATCCAATTTAAATGGCATTTTTATATTGTTGAAGAAAATTCCCAAGAGATATTTTCAAGTGATTAATAAGACATTTTGATACAATTCTGTTTAATTCAAAAGCCAAACAGTTATATTCAAGAGTGAATGATGATGACAGATTTAATACTAGTCAGAATCATAGCATGTCTCTTTGAAAAATGTCACATTTAATGCCAATTTTTCCTGAAATTAATGTGTTCATATAATATTTTAAGCAGAGAAGTTTTCTACATGGACATAAAATACTCTATCTTTGGAACTATTTTACATATTTGTTATATATATATTTATTGCACCTGAGTGAGCCATGAGTTAATAGCAATAATAGTAATAACAAAAATGATAATTAACATTTATATAACCTTCATGGTTTACAAAGAATTTTATAAATATTATATCAATTGATCCTTATAACAACTGGGGAAAGTGATTGTTATTAATATTATTTCCACTTTTCAATTTGAGGGACCTGGGACAGACAAAGAATAAGTGATCTGTGCAGGCCCACATGACTATTCAGGGTCTGAAGTTAGAGTTGAACTGAAGTCTTTCTGACTTCAGATTTAGCATTCTATCCACTGTTCACTTAAGTGCCTACTAAGTCATAGGTTTTGCCATAACAAATAAAGGTAGTATAAGTGTTAGGGCAATTTCAGGTGACTTGTTGAACTGAATTGGTGGGGAGTTGTTCTTTACAGCCTCAGTACTTTCCTGGCACATCCTTTTTGCTTCTCACCAATATCATGTTCCTGTGTTTATCAATTTTTTGTGTGAGCAAAAGAAGCTGTGCAGGCTTTACCTAAACTACTTGGTCTTTATTTAGAGAGGTCACTTGTGTTCTCATATCTTACTAATAAAAGTGATATTTACTGTTAAGAAAAATATAATTACATTTATATCAGAAAGGAAGCTGATAATTTTTTTTTCCTTAACAATTCATGCACCACTGAGAAGTAATTTGAAATAACTGCTCTGCAAAACAAGATAGTAGAGAGTACAGATAAGATCCACAATGACTGATTCAAATGCTTCCCAATAGTGCATGAGTTCCAAGGAAAATACTATCCTAGATTCCTTTCTGATTTAACATTTTTGTGGTTTGTTATGTTAATGATATAAAAGCTTTCAGTTTCAGTCAGATCCAACTTCTGATTTCTTTGTTGAACTTCTTTTAACCAGATAACAAGAATTTTTCATATTCTCTTTCTTTGAAGGTTATCAACTCTAATTTCTTGACTTTTAAACTTCATATAATATAGAGGTTTTTATGTTAAGCCATTTCTTTTGTTTTTTTTACTGCTTTGAAGTCTTAAGTTTTGGGTTTTCATTTTCAATTGTTCATTTAGAATACAATAACTTCTGATATACTTTATTTTCTGGATTCCACTTCATATTCAATCATCCTCTCTCTCTCTCTCTCTCTCTCTCTCTCTCTCTCTCTCTCTTACTCTCACTCTCACGCTCTCTCTCTTTCTCTCTCATCAGGTAATATAGTATTCATATTTTTAATTGAACATACTTGCTATATATTAGTATAATCTTCCTATGTCTTTCTGCAGGTCTTCAACAGTTTTCTCATGACACTTCTGTCATGATGATATTTGATGTATTCCCTTAGAAATATTACTAGATAGCTTCAAATTTCTTTTTATAGTTCCTAGCTTGAAAACAATCATTTTGGGACACTAATGCATTGTTGATGGAGTTATGAACTGATTCAGCCATTCTGGAGAACAATTTGGAACTACACCTAAAAGGCTATAAAACTGTGCATACCCTTTGATCCAGCATTGTCACTACTGAGTCTTTATCCCAAAGAGATCATAAAAAAGGGAAAAAACCTACATATGCAAAAATGTTTGTAACAGCTCTTTTAGTGGTGGCAAGGAATTGGAAATTGAGTGGATGTCTATCAATTGGGGGATGATTGAATAAGTTATGGTATATGAAAGTAATAGAATATTATTTTTCCATAAGAAATGATGAGCAGGGGTTCATGATTCAGATATAAAAGGTGATACTATAAGCAAATTAGGAGAGCAAAGGATAGACTACCTGTAAGATCTTTGAAGAAGAGAGGAATTTATGGCCAAAGAAGAATTAGAGAAATATAAAATGAATAATTGTTTATATTAAATTAAAAAGGGTTTGCACAATCAAAACCAATGCAGCCAAGATTAGAAGAGAAACATAAAACTAAAAAACATTTTATAGCTAGTATTCTGATAAAGGCCTCATTTCTAAAATACATAGAGAATTGACTAAAATTTATAAGAATACAAGTCATTCTCCAATTGATAAATGGTCAAAGGATATGAATAGATGATTTTCACTTGAAGTAAATTAAAGCCATTTATATAGTTAAATGAAAAAAATGTTGTAAATCATTATTGATTAGAGAAATTCTAATTGACACAACTCTGAGGTATCACTTTATACCTATTTGATTGGCAAAGATGACAAGAAAAGATAATAATATTGGTGGGGATATGGGAAAACTGGGAGACTAACACATTGTTGGTAGAGTTGTGAAATGTGAAAACCATTCTGTAGCAAATATCCCTAACAGGCTATAAAACTGTGCATAGTTTTGATCTAGTATGTGTCTTTAATCTAGAGTGTCATTACTGGGTCTGTATCACAAAGAAATCATAAAAGAAAGAAAAGGACTCACATGTGCAAAAATGTTTGTGGCAACTCTTTTTGTGGGGGCAAGGAACTGGAAATTGAGTGTATGCCCAACAATTATGATGTATGAATATATTATATGAAATATGAATAAAATGTAATATTATTATTCTATAAGAAATGATGAACAGGCTGGTTTCAGAAAAGTCTGAAATTGTGCTGAGTGAAGTGAACAGAAGCAGGAGAACATTGCACACAGTAATAGCAAGATTTTGTGATAATCAACTGTGATGGACTTGGCTCTTCTCAGCAATGTGATGATCTAAGACAATTCCAATATTCTTGAAATGAAAAATGCCATCTGCATTCAGAACTATGGAGCCTGAATATGGATTGAAGCACAGTATTTTCATCTTTTTTATTTGTTTGCTTTCTCATGGTTTTTCTTTTTTGTTGACTAATGGAAATGGAATAATATAATATAATAATATAATAAACAATTTTACATGTATTACCTATATAAGATTGCTTGCTGTCTTGGGAAGGGAAGAGGTAAAGGAGAGGGACAAAAAATTTTGGATTTCAGAATTTTACAAAAGTGAATGTTGAAAACTATCTTTACATGCAATTGGAAAAAAAATTGAGTACTATTAAATAAAAAAGAAAAGAAAACATTACTGCATTATATTGTTGAGTACAAAAAATAAAGTTTTGTGACATTGTTTAATATTGTAGAAGAATACAGCTATTTATGATGGCAAGAGAAGATACCATCTTGTTAAAATTATTTTTGATATAGTCTCTTAGGTCTGTTAGTTGAATTCCTGCCATCAAACTCAAAAGGGGTCTTTCAAATATCTCTTTCTTCAGAATCACTATGGCATTATTTTTGGCATCAATTTTATTTTTAAATACAAATTCTGTAGTTTGTATTTAAGTACAGATTTTCTTTTTTTTTATTCTTTTTTATTTAGCATCTTTTTCCCCATTACATATAAAACAATTTATTCATTTTTAAAACTGTGAATTCCAAATTCTCTCCCTCCTGCTCCACTTTTTCTCATTGAGAAGACAAGCAATTCAAAACAAGTTATAGGGGCAGCTAGGTGGCACAGTGGATAGAGCACCAGCCCTTAAGTCAGGAGAACCTGAATTCAAATCTGGTCTCAGACACTTAACATTCCCTAGCTATGTGACCCTGGGCAAGACACTTAACCTCAATTGCCTCAGCAAAAAGCAAAAAACAAAAACAAAACAAAACAAACAAACAAACAAAAAAAAAACCAAGTAATACATGTTTAGTCATGCAAAACACTTCCATAGTAGTCATATTGTGAAAGAAAATATAAACTAAAAAAAACGTTTGCTTCAATCTAGATTCAGACACCACCAGTTCTTTCTCTGGAGATGAATAGTATTTTTCATCATAAATTCTTCATAGTTGTTTTGGATCATTATATTCCTGAGAACAGCTAAGTCATTCACGGCTAATCATATTACAATATTACTGTTACCTTCTACACAGCATATTTTACTTTGCATCAACTCATGGAAATCTTTCCAGGTTTTTCTGAGAGCTTCTTGCTCATATTTTTTTTAATAGCACAATAGTATCCCATCGTAATCACATAGCACAATTTGTTCAACCATTTCCCAATTAACAATCATCCCCATAATTTCAATTCTTTATCCCCAGTAAGGAGCTGCTATGAATATTTTTGTACTTACAGATTCTTTTTCTTTTGGGGGTACAATTCTCGCAGCATTGCTAGGTTACAGGTATGTATGCATATTGCCCTCCAGAATGGTTGAATCAATTCACAATTTCACCAATATTTCATTAATGTGTCATTTCCCCCACATCTCCACCACCATTTGTCATTCTCCTTCTCTGTTCTGCTAGCCAATCTAATAGGTACAAGGTAGTAACTTAAAATTGTTTTAATTTGCATTTCTCAGATGCAGATTTTCAATGCTTTCAGATTCTTCAGTTTTTTTTTCTCTTTAGAATTAAATAATTGTCCATTTCTACTTTTTATTTCATCTAACATGAGCTTAGGAATAAAGTTTTGGTTTATCATTGCCCTGCATTGATAAGCCATGTGTTGCATTGAATTGTTCTCATGAAAAAAACATGAAATCCTTGACAACTAAAAAAATCTAATTTTGGCATTAGAGTTCTAGCCCACAATAAAATCAATGATATCTTTAAATCATTTAAATGGCTAGTATGGATATTAAATGGACTTGGAAATTCCACTTTTATATATGCACAGAAAATGTAATGGCTGATAGAGAACTGATGCTATTTTTGCAGCTATCTTCTTTTGCCTGACTGCTCCAGCGGTGCTACTCTGTCTGGGGAACTTTGTTGGGTTCAAAGCTGGAGCAGTGATGCACAGCCATTGTCTGAAGAATAACTCTCCCTATTTATTTCCTTTTTATTCTATTATCTTTTTACTATGTCTCAAGATGACAAACATAGCATTTATGTCTCAAGAGATTCTATGCAAAAGCAGTAAAAGGGGCTGTTCTGAGATATCTGTAGAAGCCCACCATTGAGACAAGGCGACTTTAACTTGTCAAAAAGTATTCTGAAGAATAGAAGGGGAAGTGCTGGCTATGAACCTTGTTATCCATGATTTGGCCCCATTTTGATATTTTTATTATTTATACTCTTTTGCATGTATAAAAGTTCATCCCTCAATCCCATCCCAGGGACATAAAAAGTTATTTGTTCAGGGAGATAGTAGGAGGCAGGAAATTTGAAGATAATTTTATACAGAAAGACAACTTAGACAAAGGGTTCTTCTATTGGTTCTTGTTATAATAATGATTGCTCTCTGAATTCAGCCAACAGAAATATATAAACCACTGACTCGGCTAACTGAACCTAGCAAGGGGAACTTTTCTATATGATCTTTATGACTCTTAAAGTTTCCTATCCAAGGATGGGCTAAACCAGTTTCATGTAATTGAATCTGCACTCTTCAAAGTTTTCCTTTTGGATTGAGCTAGCCTTGCTATTCCTTGGACACAACACTCCAATCTTTCAATTCCAACCATTTTCACTGACTGTCACTTATACCTGGAACATTTCTCTTATCACCTAAACCAATTTACTTCTTTGGCTTCCTTTGAGTTTTAATTAAAGTCTAATCTTCTACAAGATATTTAGAGACTTTAATACTTTTCTTCTGAGATAGCTCTCTCTCTGCATCTGCAGTGGTTAGCATAGTGCCTGGTGCTTAATAAGTCCTTAATAAATAGTTATTGACTGATAACAGAATTTTCCTCTCTAAATAGTTACTTCACAGAGTCTTTCCCAGGAGTTCTCCCTTGTACTAGAAGAATGAGATCATCTGTGTGAGTTTTTTTTCTATACATTTAAAAAAATTATTTTTGCTATCATATAATATTTCTTCTATATTGGACAATAGTGATATAGTAAAAAGAGTGCTGGGCCTGAATTCAGGAAGACTTATCTTTCTGAGTTCAAAAATGTTCTTGAATGCTTACCAGCTGTGTGACTTTGTTTACTTCAATTTCCTAATCTGTAAAATAAGCTGCAGAAGGAAATGGAAAGCCAGTCCAGTATCTTTGCCAAGAAAATCCCAAATGGCTCAGTAAGAGTCAGGCACAACTGAAAAATGATTGAACAATTGAGCAATAGGGAACCACTAATGATTTAGAAACAGAGGATTGATGTAATTAGATCTATACCTAATAAAGACTGTTTAGGCAGAGAAACCAGAGGTTATAGAGAAGCCTTAGGATGCCATTTGTGAAACAGATTTCAATAGTAAAACTATGAAGCATTTTCCCAGGGAAGAAGAGTCACCAACAAGAACAAACATTGTTTCTTAATAAAATAAATGTTTGTTCAACATGGAAAAATGTGATTACTTCTGTTCTTTGTGACAAATACCAGACTCTGATTTCTTCTTTATTCTTATCCATACAGAAGTGCCACTGACCTTTCAAGAAACTACAGAGGAAAACAAAAATAGGCTTATCCCACAGAAAACTTTCCATTTCAATGTCCTTCCCCCCCAAGATAGTTTTACTAGTACCTCTTCTCTAATTTGCTTTCCTCTTTCTCCCCTAAGTCTTTTCCAACATTATTGAACCAACCCACTGAATATTTGTGTTTCAGATTACTTTCCCCAGGCATATCAGCCTCTGTTTTCCTTGGCTGAATTTCATTTTATTTCCTGCCCCTGGCTTTCACCTTTCCAAGTCCTTTTGCATGATTTCTCGGGCCTTGCTGGTCTTGGCAACACTTCCCAATTTATCTCATCCTTACATTTAATTATCTCTCTGTTTACCCTGCTAGATGTTCCCCCCAATTCAATAAGCTGCCATTTGTCATTGCTGTATTGTTGAATGTGGTTTTTCCTTTCTTCTATCTATTTGCTTCCTTTTCAGTCTTGGTTACAATTTTAATGAATTTTTAAGTTATATTTCTTGATGCTATCTCCCTAATAGTGACTAGAAGCATGATGTGCTAGATTAACATATTTTGGGACTTATGTAGCTCACAATTCACCTTTTATAGGACACTGGCTGTACACAGCCTTAAAAGTCCAGGATCTAATTTCTGTGGAAAAGGGGCAGAGACTGAGGTGTTAAACTAACTGTACAAAACTAAGTTACAGTTTTATAATGTGCTAATAAGTTAAAAAAAAAAGAGCAACTACATAGGATAAATGATGATATGCCATATACCGCCAAGGTCATTAAAAAGTCAACTGAGACTAAAGTAGAAGAGGAACCAAATTCCGGATGAGACATGAAAAATACCTAGGAATTTGGAGAAAGGACAGCCATGAAGAATTCATCAGAGGAAGTTTAGGCAGAGACAGCTGGTGGAAAGAGGCCAAAAATCCAGAATCAGGAGCTTTTAAGCTGATATATAATGAGGAGTTCTTAATAAACTTCTGGACAACATCCTACTTCAGTTTTCTCAACTCTCTTATGAAGGGGTAACTCCTATGGGGCAAAAACTCTTAACTTTTTAGTCTTTTAAATATGTTTTATCTGGGCAGCTAGGTGGCACAGTGGATAGAGCACCAGTCCTGAAGTCAGGAGGACCTGAGTTCAAATGTGGTCTCAGACACTTAAATCTTCCTAGCTGTGTGACCCTAGGCAAGTCACTTAACCTCAAGTGCCTCAGCAAAAAGCAAAAAAAAAAATAATTAAATTAAAAAAAATAATAATAAATATGTTTTGTCTTTATCATCAGAATTAACATAGGCCTTTGATTTGTACTTGTTTGGAATTCATTCTGGAGAAGTCAATACTGAGGTGGAATGGGGAATAACTCTAGAAAGAGGGGAAAGGGATAGGGACATATAGAAAAAAGTTGAGATGGGCAAGTCTAATTCTAAAGTGATTTTATAAAGTAATGTATTTTGCTTGGGATTAAAAAAAGAGAAAATTATGTGAAGAAGGAAAAGGAGAGGAAAAGATAGAAGAAAACATTTATTTTGGAAAATATATTTAGACAGAGTCAATCTTAAAGTGTAAAAGGGTAAATAGGAATGGCTGAACATCCAGCTAATTATAATACACCATATTATGTATAGATTAATGTATTTATTTATAATATATAATTCATTTTAATAGATATTACCTATTTATAAAAATATGTAATATATACTTAATTTATCTAGAACTCACTGCAAGATAGAGACATACCAAATACCCAGCCCCATTTCACCAAATTTAAAACTGGGAGAAATCTTAGAGACTAATAGTCAAGACCACTCATTTTAGAAATGAGGAAACTGGAATACACAGGGACTAAATGATTTGCCCAGGATTACACAGCTATCAAGTGTCTGACAGATATGAATCCCAGGTTTCCTGACTTCAAGATAAAGGCCCTAGCTCTATACTATGTTCAGTCAGTTGTTTGAATTTTGTCCAAGTATTCATGACCTCATTTGGGAGTTTTCTTGGCAAAGATACTAGAGTATCTTGCTATTTTACAGATGAGGAAACTGAGGCAGAGTTAAGAGGCTTACTAAAGGTCACACAGTCAATGTTACACAGTCAACTCATGAAGATGAATCTTCCTGATTCCAAGCCCAATGCTTTATACCCTGCACCACTGAAGCTACCCTTTTACTATACCATGTTGCTTCAAACTATCATTCTCCCCCCTTTATCTTCCATATACTTCTCAATTATGATTACTTTCTAGTGGTACAAATTATAGCTTAACTGCTAAATCCAAAGACCATTTTCAGCCTTCTGATATGACAATACTGTCAAGTGCAGCTTTTGATGTTATCTACAATCTCTTTATGAAAATTTTTTCTTCCTTTGCCTTCCATTACATTGCTTTCTGTCACTCCTCATTCTCAATTCCCTTTGTTGTATCATCATCCAATTCCAACCCAGTAAGGATGAATGTTCTTTTGCTTGAATCTCTCATCATTTCCTCTTTTCTCTTTATGCTTCTTCTCCTTTCCCATGGCCAATTTCCTGCTAGAGATCTTCACTTAAATATCCTATCAGATTTTAAAATCAATATGCGTGAAATGTAATTTATTGTCTAAAACCACCTCCTTCCAAACAACCAATACTCCAGACTTTTGCTGAGTGCACAATTATTCTTTCTAGTTACTACCATCCACATTCCTGACTCTACCTTCTACATCTTCTTCTATATTCGTCAGATGGCATTTCTCATCTATTATATCACTATACATCCCAAATCCATTATCCTTGTTTAGAACTTCATTATGTTTTGATTTGTATATTGTATTTGCCTCCTAATTTGGCTACAGATTTCCATTCACCTTCACCTCTAATTCACCTTCCACACTGGAGCTAAATAAAAGTTCCTAAAACTCAGGTCAAAACATGTTATTCACTTGCACAAGCTTTAGTCCTACTTTTAATGTTCTTATTGTTTTCTCTTGAAATGTTTAGGAAGTCCTAAGCAATTTAGTTATAGAAAAAAAATCACTACAATGAGCAAATCTAAAAAGATGATTTTGACATATTCAAAAAGTAGCAAAGTGATGGGGGAAAAAAAGTAGTACTGAGAGTGCCTGGATTTAAATCTTAACTCTAACCTGTTTATTCCTGGGCAAATCCCTTCTCTGAGGCCCTTCCCAGCTCTAAATCATAAGAGTTATAATTGCTGACAGTGGAGTTAGGAAGTTTGGAAAGAGTTTTAGAGAGAGTATCTTTTGTGAGTACCACAACAACATGCAGGGTAGATATGACCTTGACTATTTTCTCTGAGTTTCAAAGATGATCATTGAGAACTTCAGGAACACAAGATGAAAATGTAGTTTGAAGAGACAACTATATCAGTCACTAAACTATTATCAGGAAAAAAATAATTAGAAGATGGTTCTTTTCATACCTTGCTTATTGCATCTTTCCCCTTATTCCTAACTTAAGGTCTGACAGAAATCCAAGTATAAGCTTGTTAGAGGAAACTTTCTAGAAGCAGACAGTTCAATGATACATTTTGAATGTTAAAGAGGATTTTAAAATTGCAGAACCATGAAGGCATTGCAATGAGATGGAAACAGAAAAATCAGAAGGTATGAGTCCTTAGGGAACTGGGGGACAGGAGAGAGAATTTGGCAGAGTTTCACTAGCACTATTGAGGGAAGTAATGTTCTCCTTGCACACAATCAATATGGGATACACTAGAGAACAAAGGACAAGTTATCTGACCACTACTTTGTGAAAAAAAAATCCTAATTAAGATCATCCTGAATCAAGGGTCACCAAGGAAATTTAGCTGTTAATTTCAATTCCTGAGAACATGGAGTCATTAATAGGGCCTATACTAAGGCCCTACCTGCCCATCTTTTAGACCAAAACTATCTCCTTAATTTTTTTTCCAAATTAAATTTTATTTTTAATAAACAATTGACCTTATCTCTTCCATCTATTTTCCCTAAGCCTTTACCACTGGAAAAAAAAAGAAAACAAATCCACTGTAACTATATCTATCTATCTATCTATCTATAGATATTATATATATATAAAGAGACAGAGAGAGACAGAAATAAAGCAAGAGAGTGAGAGTGAGACCATCAAGGTAAACAAATTCCTTCAAGGACTGTGTCAAAAAATAAAAGTACAACTCAAATTGCATTAAGTATATTACTTCTCTATCAGAAGGTGTGTAGCATGTTTCATGAGTCCTCTGAAATTGTAGTCATTATTCTGATCAGAATTTTTAAGCTTTTCAAAGTGTTTTGTTTTTATAATATTATTGTTTTTGTATAAATTATTCCCCTGGTTCTACTTATATATGAGAAAGGCTTGTTTCTTATGTTTGTTCACTTATATTTATGTTTTATACTAATTCACTTTATAATTTTTCCTTCTGTAATTTTTATTCCTTTTCCTATGTTGGAATTTATGATTTATATTATATATATTATATATACATATATAATTCATAAAATATATAGTTATATATATACAATTTTTAAAAACATATATAACTTTTTTTCCAACTATTTCAGAAATTCAAGTTAAACTTATGCCTATGCTGTGTTTTAGTTTGAGACTTGTTTTTAAATTCACTTGGATTCATTTGCTTCTTTATCTTACACATCCCTGTCGCCATAATATCTTATTATAATGGGATTCTCTTTTTTGTTTGTTCATTCTTCCAGGCAACCTCCTGATTTTTGACTTGAGGTCTGAGCTCTGTGCACTATGGGAGGAAATGTTTAGTCTGACCTTGTATCCTCTAGGTTCCTGCTGCTGCTGCATTCTTGGGATATTAAGCATGTTATTTCAGAATCTTAGGGACAGACTAGAGATCTACATGCTCTCAAAGTGGCACAAAACAGAACAAAATCCAAATACTACTCTCCTGTTCTGAGCTCTCCAATTTCCTGACTTGTATTTGAGTCTGAATAAAATACCTATAGGTTTGCCTCTGGTTAATGTTCTAGTCCAGCGATGTCAAACTACCCCATGTTGGGAGGAGAAATGGTTATGAAGCTTTCCATATGCTCAATATTAGTTGAGTCAAAGAGGATTCTTTTAGAGTAAGTGTCAAACATGCTTTTCAAAGGACAGCTACATTCCAAAATTCCACAATGCTCTGCAGTGTGGCCCAAATCAGATTAAGATAGAATTTGGAGATATTTAGTAAAATAAGTTAAAAATGACAATAAGACATAGATAATGATAATATTTTTTTTCTAAATCAATATAGATCCTATATATAATTTATATTCTTATATAATTTAGTGGTCTCTGTTTCTGTTAGATATTATTTTGTGGTTGCCTCTAACATAACAAGGTCTACCTTCTATTGTAAATTAATCACAGAATTTTTGTACACAGTCAGACAGACCTATAAAACTGAATTTCTGAAACATGTAAGTCTCAATGAAAAGTACAAGCCATAAAATATAGACCTCCAGACCCCAGAACACAAGATGTGTATTGAATTTTCTTTGTTTTAGTTATTTGACATATTATTTTTTCCTTTTCTTCTATTAGGCTATTTTTATCATGTGACCATAAAGACCTGGTATCTGATAATGATTTTGACTTAATTGTCCTTCCTCTTTGATTTGTAGGGTAAACTCAAAGCACCCTGTTTGCTTTTGGGGTTTTTGTTGTTTAAAAAAATTATGCTTTAAGAAAGAGGAAAACCATCAAGTACTCACAAAGCTCCACTTTGTGCTTTTCTATATTATAACTGTAGTCACCTGATACTACTTGGGAAAGTCCCAAAAAGAGACCACAAGTGGCTTACTTTAAAAATGGCCTTGGGATTCTTATAAATCACAATTAGAAAAGAAGAGATAGCATAGAAGTAGTCTTATTTGGCTTTGGATCTCTCATTAAGAAAGGATAACAAGTCTAATACCAAAACAAATACTCTCTCCAGGCACAAGTTGGCCTGATATAAATAATTCTATTCTAGTGATAATGTATTAGGTTGGATTTCTGATCTAAATGAACTAGGCAAGCATGACAACAATTATACTGACAACATCCAAACTCCTAGGGGAAAAAAAAAAGCTATCAATACTGTCTCTACTTCTTATCCTCTCCCTCACACTTCTGACTTCTGCAGTTTGGCTTCTACCTCACCATTCAGTTGAAACTGCTATCTCCAAAGTTACTTTTAATTACCAAGCTACTTGACTTTTCTTAGTCTCAATCTTTCTTGTATTCAACTGCTCCATTTGATACTGCTGACCAATCTCTCCTGCTGGATATTCTCTTTTCCAATTTTTGTGATTTTCTCCTGTTTCCTTTACTGGTTCTTCATCCTGGGGCAGCTATATGGTATAGTGGTTAGAACACCAGCCCTGAAATCAGGAGGATCTGAGTTCAAATATGATCTCAATCACTTAACACTTCCTAACTATGTGACCCTGGACAAGTCACTTAACCCTAATTGCCTCAGCAAAAATAAATAAATAAATTGGTTCCTCATCCTGATCACAATCTTACTATTCCCCAGCAATTGCCAGTCATCTAGACTTCTTTCACAAATCTTATCATTGTTACCTCTTACCATTTCTTCTTCCACAACATTTCTTTTATCTGAGCCCTCTCCATTTATCCAGTTGCCATCTTAGCCCAGGTCCTAATTGTCACTTATCTAAATTATTGCCTCCTAATTGGTTTCCATGCTTTCAGTCTCTCCCACTTCAATCTATCTACTGCATGGCTGTCAAGGTGATTTTCTTGTAAACAACATATTGTAGATGTTGTTTTTTAATCAACTCTGTTATTCACTTCCATTTTAAGGGAGACTTCATCTCATTCTGTCACTACCTAGCAGGGTTTTGTTTTAACACCCCCACCCACTGACCTGCCCTGTCTTCACCCCTCCCCATCTCTCTTACCTATTTCTTCTAGTGTTTCTGTCCTTATTTCTATCCAGCCCCTACATTTTCTTTCCTTTTTCTCCTCCTATTTCGTTATAGGGTAACAAATTTCTATACCCAATTAAATGATAAAGTTATTCCCTTTGAGCCAAAACTGATGAGCTCAAGTTTTAGTCAATGCTCATCCCCCTCCTTTCTTTCCCTCTATTGTAATGTCTTTTGTGCCTTCTTCAAGTGATCTGGTTTGTCCCATTATACCTCCCTTTTCCTCTTCTCCCAATACAGTTCTTTTTTCTACCTTTTAATGTCTTTTTCTTTGATATCATCACATTAGAGTCCATTCATTACATCCTTCATCCATGTGATGCCCCCTCTAACTGCCCCTATTGTATCTGTAACTGACCCTAACTGTATCTATTATTAGATACAGTTTTCAAGAGTTACAGATATCATTTTCCTATCTAGAGATGTCAACAGTTTAATCTTTAATAAATATATTTTTCCCTCATCCCTTTCTATATTTCTCTTTAGTACTGTGCTTGAAGATCAAATTTTCTGTTTAGTTCTTTTTTCCTTTGATAGAAATGATTGAAAGCCTGTTCCTTGAAGATCCATCTTCTCCACTAAAAGATGATACTCAGTCTCACTGAAATATGATCCTTTGTTGTATATGCTGCCAGATCCTGGGTAATCTGGCTGTTGATCCTTGATATTTAAATTTCTTTTGTCTAGCTTACAGTATTTTTTTTTCTTGAGATTGTAGTTCTGGAATTTTTTTTTACAAACAGATCATGGATTATTGTTCTGTAAGAAACGACTAGCAGGATGGTTTCAGAGAGGCCTGGAGAGAGGTACATGAATTGTTGTAAAGTGAAATGAGCAGAACCAGGATATCAATATACATGGCAATAAGACGATATGATGATAAATCCTGATGGACATGGCTCTCTTCAACAATGAGAGGTTTCAAACCAGCTCCAATTGTTCAGTGGAGACAGCCATATATACCCAGAGAGAGGGATCTGAATGTGGACCACAACATAACATTTTCTTTTTTTTTTAATTTTTTTTATTTTATTTGCATAACATATGTGTGGGTAATTCTTCAACAATAACCCTTACATAGCTTTCTGTTACAAATTTTCCCCCCACCTCCCCACCCCTCCCCTAGATGGCAGGATATCCACTACATGTTAATTATGTTAAAATATTGGCAAATCGAATATATGTATACATATTTCCAAACTTATCATTGTTGTGCAAGAAAAATCTTATCTACACAAAAGATATATCAGATAAAGGAAACACAATGTAAGCAAACATCAATCAAGGAGTATGAGAATGTTATGTTGTGGTCCACATTTTGCATCCCTCTCTCTGGGTGTATATGGCTTTCTTCAGTGAACAATTGGAGGTGGTTTGAAACATTTCATTGTTGAAGAGAGCCATGTCCATCAGAATTGATCGTCATATAGTACTGTTGTTGCCATGTATAATGATCTCCTGGTTCTGCTCATTTCACTCAGCATCAGTTCATGTAAGTCTCTCCAAGCCTCTCTGAAATCATCTTGCTGGTCATTTCTTACAGAACAATAATATTCCATAATGTTCATATACCATAATTTATTCAACCATTCTCCAATTGAAGGGCATCTATTCAATTTCCAGTTTCTAGCCACTACAAAAAGGGCTGCCACAAACATTCTTGCACATGTGGGGCCCTTTCCTTCCTTTATGATTTCTTTGGGATATAAGCCCAATAGAAATGCTGCTGGGTCAAAGGGTATGCACAGTTTGATAACTTTTTGAGCATAGCTCCAAATTGCTCTCCAGAATGCCTGTATCCGTTCACAGCTCCAACAACAATGCATCAGTGTCCCAGCCCTCCCACGTCCCCTCCAACATTCATCATTAACTTTTCCTGTCATTTTACCCAATCTGACAGGTGTGAAGTGGTACCTCAGGGTTGTCTTGATTTACATTTCTCTGATCAATAGTGATTTGGAGCACCTTTTCATATGACTATAAATAGTTTTAATTTCATCCTCTGAAAATTGTCTGTTCATATCCTTTGACCATTTATTGATTGGAGAATGGCTTGAATTTTTATAAATATGAAACAATTCTCTATATATTTTAGAGATGAGACCTTTATCAGAACCCTTAAATGTAAAGATGATTTCCCAATTTATTGCTTCCCTCCTAATCTTGTCTGAATTGATTCTGTTTGTACAAAAACTTTTTAACTTAATATAGTCAAAGTTATCTATCTGGTTTTCAATTAAGAGTTCCAGTTCTTCTTTGGACATAAATTTATTCCATCTCCATAGGTCTGAGAGGTAAACTATATTACATTCCTCCAATTTACTTATAGTATCACTCTTTATATCCAGATCATGAACCCATTTAGATCTTATCTTGGTATGTGGTGTTAGATGTGGGTCAAGCCCTAATTTCTTCCACACTAGTTTCCACTTTTCCAAGCAGTTTTTGTCAAATAGTGAATACTTATCCCAAAAGCTGGGGTCTTTGGGTTTATCAAAGACTAAATTGCTATAGTTATTGCCTAGTTTGTCTTGTGATTCTATCCTATTCCACTGATCGACTACTCTATTTCTTAGCCAGTACCAAATGGTTTTGATGACCGCTGCTTTGTAATATAGTTTTATATCTGGTACAGCAAGTCCACCATCGTCAGCCTTTTTTTTCATTAATCCCCTTGAAATTCTTGACCTTTTGTTTTTCCAAATGAACTTTGCTACTATTTTTTCTAGATCTGTAAGATAATTTCTTGGGAGTTTGATTGGTATGGCACTAAATAAGTAAATTAGTTTTGGTAGTATTGTCATTTTTATTATATTTGCTAGGGCCTACCCATAAGCATTTTAAGTTTTTCCAATTGACTAGGTCTGATTTGATTTGTGTGGAAAGTGTTTTGTAGTTTAGTTCATATAGTTCCTGACTATCCCTTGGCAGATAAATTCCCAAATATTTTATACTATCAACAGTTATTTTGAATGGAATTTCTTTTTGTATCTCTTGCTGCTGAACTTTATTGGTAATATATAAAAATGCTGATGATTTATGTGGATTTATTTTGTATCCTGCAACTTTGCTAAAGTTGTGAATTGTTTCTAGTAGATTTTTACTTGAGTCTTTAGGGTTCTCTACGTATATTATCATGTCATCTGAAAAGAGTGATAATTTGGTTTCCTCATTACCTACTCTAATTCCTTTAATCACTTTTTCTTCTCTTACTGCCAAAGCTAACATTTCTAAGACAATATTAAATAATAATGGTGACAGTGGGCAGCCTTGTTTCACTTCTGATCTTATTGAGAATGGTTCTAGTTTGACTCCATTACATATGATGCTTGCTGAAGGTTTTAAGTAGATACTACTAATCATTTTAAGGAAAAGCCCATTTATTCCTATACTCTCCAGTGTTTTTAATAGGAATGGGTGTTGGATTTTATCAAAGGCTTTTTCTGCATCTATGGAGATAATCATATGGTTTTTATTAATTTGGTTATTAATATAATTGATTATGCTAATAGTTTTCCTAATATTGAACCAGCCCTGCATTCCTGGTATAAATCCTACTTGGTCATGATGTATTATCCTGGGGATGACTTTCTGTAATTTTGTTGCTAAAATCTTATTTAAAATTTTTGCATCAATATTCATTAGGGAAATGGGTCTATAGTTTTCTTTCTCAGTTTTCTCCCTACCTGGTTTAGCTATCAGCACCATATCTGTGTCATAGAAGGAATTTGGTAGTACACTTTCTTTCCCTATTTTTTCAAATAGTTTATATAGTATTGGAATTAATTGTTCTTTGAATGTTTGGTAAAATTCACATGTAAATCCATCTGGCCCTGGAGATTTTTTCTTAGGGAGTTGATTAATAGCTTGTTCTATTTCTTTTTCCAAAATAGGGCTATTTAAATAATTTATTTCCTCTTCTGTTAATCGGGGCAATCTATTTTTTGTAGATATTCCTCCATTTCATTTACATTATCAAATTTATTGGCATAAAGTTGAGCAAAGAAACTCCTAACTATTACTCTAATTTCCTCTTCATTGGAAGAAAGTTCTCCCTTATCATTTTTGAGACTAATAATTTGATTTTCCTCTTTCCTTTTTCTAATCAAATTAACTAAAGGATTATCTATTTTGTTGGTTTTTTCATAAAACCAACTCTTACCTTTATTTATTAATTCAATAGTTTTCTTATTTTCAATTTTATTGATCTCCCCTTTAATTTTCAGAATTTCCAATTTGGTATTTAATTGAGGGTTTTTAATTTGGTCTTTTTCTAGCTTTTTTAATTGTAAGCCCAGTTCATTGATCTTCTCTTTCTCTCTTTTACGCAAGTAAGCATCTAGAGATATAAAATTACCCCTTCTAACCTCTTTAGCCGTGTCCCACAAATTTTGGTATGTTGTCTCATTGTTGTCATTCTCCTGGATGAAATTTTTGATTGTGTCTATGATTTGCTCTTTCACCCATTCATTCTTCCGGATTAGATTATTTAATTTCCAAATAACTTGTGGTCTACTTTCTCCGGGCCTTATATTACATGTGAGTTTTATTGCATCATGATCTGAGAAGGATGCATTTACTATTTCTGCTTTTCTGCATTTGATTTTGAGGTTTTTATGCCCTAACACATGATCAATTTTTGTATAAGTTCCATGAACCCCTGAGAAAAAAGTATACTCCCTTCTATCACCATTCAATTTCCTCCAGAGATCTATCATACCTAACTTTTCTAGCCTTTTGTTAACCTCCCTAACTTCTTTCTTATTTATTTTGTGATTTGATTTATCTAATTCTGAGAGAGCAAGGTTGAGATCTCCCACTAGTATAGTATTACTGTCTATTTCTCCTTGCATCTCTGTTAGTTTCTCCTCTAGGAATTTGGATGCTATACCACTTGGTGCATATATGTTAAGTATTGATACTGCTTCATTGTCTATGGAACCCTTTAGTAAAATATAGTTTCCTTCCTTATCTCTTTTAATTAGATCTATTTTTGTTTTTACTTGATCCAAGAAAAGGATTGCTACCCCTGCCTTTCTTTGTTCACCTGAAGCATAGAAGATTCTGCTCCAGCCCTTTACCTTTACTCTGTATGTATCTCTATGCTTTAGATGTGTTTCTTGTAAACATCATATTGTAGGATTTTGGCTTTTAATCCAGTCCGCTACCCGCTTCCGTTTTATGGGAGAGTTCATCCCATTCACATTCACAGTTAAAATAACTATATCTGTATTCCCTGCCATCTTATTTACCCAGAGTTATGATTTTCTCTTCCCTTTCCCCTCTCTCCCTTCCCCCCTCCCCAGTACTTTGCTCTTGATGACCACCTCCCACCAATAATCCTCCTCCCTTTAGAGTCCCTTCCTCCCCTTTATACCTTTCCCCTAATCCTTCTATTAGTTTATCCCTTTCCTTTTCTCCCCTCCCTCCTACCTTCCAACAAGGAGGGCCAGGCCTTTCTTTGAAGCCAAATGTGTCTGATATACTCTCTTAGAGTCCAATCTAATGAGAGTAAGGTTTATACAACACTCATCGCCCTCCCTTCTTTCCCTCAATTATATTAGATCTTCTATGTCTCTTTATGAGATTTTGCCTTATTTTACCTCCTTTATTTTTACTTTATTTTGCCTCCTTTCCCCCCTCCCCCCTTTTTCTTTTTCAGTATGGTATCCCTTCCACCTCTAATTTCTTTTCCATTATTATCAAAGAAAAATCAAATTATACTGCCATTCTTTAAGGATACCTATAGTAGAAATATAGTTCTCAAGAGTTTTCCTTTTTACCTTTTTATGCTTCTCTTGAGTTCTCTATTTGGAGGTCAAAATTTTTGTTCATATCTGGTCTTTTCATTAGAAATAGGTGAAATTCTCCTGTATCATTGAATGACCATCTTCTTCCCTGGAAGATGACACTCATTCTAGCTGGATAACTTATTCTTGGATGTAATCCAAGTTCTTTTGCCTTTCGGAATATCTGATTCCAGGCCCTTCGATCATTTAAAGTGGAAGCTGACAGATCCTGTGTAATTCTAATTACAGTTCCTCGGTATTTGAACTGTTTCTTTCTAGCTGCTTGCAATATCTTTTCCTTGGTGCGATAGTCCTGAAATTTGGCCACGATATTCCTTGGGGTTTTAATTTTCAGGTCTCTTTCTGGAGGTGATCAGTGAATTCTTTCAATGCCAATTTTGCCTTCTGATTCTAAAACATCAGAGCAATTCTCTTTCATGATTTCCTGGAAGATAGCATGCAGGTTCTTTTTTACATCGTGGCTTTCAGGGAGTCCGATAATCCTTAAATTGTCTCTCCTGGATCTGTTTTCCAAGTCAGTTGTTTTTCCTAGGAGATATTTCATATTTTCTTCTATTTTTTCATTTTTTTTGTTTTTGTTTGACTGATTCTTGAAGTCTTATTGAGTCATTTACTTCTATTTGTTCAATTTTAATTTTTAAAGTATTATTTCCTTCAGTTATCTTTTTTAGCTCCTTTTGTAGCTGGCCATTTGAATTTCTTGATTCAATGCATTCTTTTTCCATTTTGCCAGTTTTATTTTTCAGTGAATTGTTGTCTTTTTCCAATTCACCAATTTTGTTTTTCAGTGAATTGTTGTCTTTTTCCAATTCACCAATTTTGTTTTTCAGTTCACCATTTTTATTTTCCAGTGAATTGGCGATTTTTTCCAATTCACCAATTTTGTTTTTCAGTGAACTGTTTTCTTTTTCCAATTCACCAGTCCTATTTTCCAGTTTTTGATATTTCTGTTGCTCTGATCTCCCTTTATTTCCCCATTTTTCTTCTAGCTCTCTTTTGAGATTCTTAATGCAATCTTCCAGATAAGCCTTCTGAAAGGGAGACCAACTTAAGTCTGCCTTTGTGGCTTCATCTGGGATTGTTTTCATAATGTCAGGATCTGGGGACTGTTCTATTTTTTTCTCCGTAAAAGCTTTCTATGGTGAGAGCTCTCTTCTGCTTCTTGCTCATGATTTAAAGTTGGGATATTGGTCGAAAGCAGAGAATACTGCAACAATTTGTATTTGCCCTGGGGCAGTTTGCCGAGTTGACTTCCAGTCTGAGGCTGGTCGGGCTAGATTCGCACTAGGACCACGTTTTCAGCTGCTCTCGATCCACCCTTTACCAAAGGCAGATCTGCCAAAGCACCTGCCCGCAAGCAGAGCAAAGTGGCCCAGGCGTCTCCCAGGGGCTTCCTGGGTGGCCAAAATCCGCCCCTCTATCGCAGCCCTGACTTCAGCCCTGGCTGGCGTCTGATCCCGACCAGCGGTTGATTTCCCCTGAGGCTAACCTTCTCCGGAGTTCTTTCAAGGTAGATTTTTGATAGAAGTGCGTTGTAGTCCAAATGTTTGGTGGAGCCCTCACTCCAAAACCAGTTTCGAAGGCTCACTTTGGTTTGGGTCTGAGGGAAGGTCCCAGGAGTTCACAGAGAACGCTGTCTGCAGTTCGCCATCTTGTCTCCACCCCCCACAACATAACATTTTCATGCTCTCTATTGATGTTTGCTTGCATTATGCTTCCCTTCTCAGATTTTTTTTTCTTGTAGATCCAATTTTTCTTGTGCAACAATATAACTGTACAAATATGTATACACATTCGATTTGTCAAGTATTTTGACATGGTTAATATGTATTGGACTTCCTGCCATTTAGGGGAGGGGTTGAGGGTAGGGGGAAAAATTTTGAAACAGAAAGCTTTGCAAGGGTAAATGTTGAAAATTACCCATGCATATATTTTGCAAATAAAAAGCTTTAATAAAACAACAACAACAACAACAAACAAACAGATCATGGGATCTGTTTGTAAAGATGAACAATGGATTCTTTCAATGAGCATTTCCCCTTCTGTTTCTGGAATATTGGGGCAGTTTTCCTTGATGATCTCTTAAACAATGTTATCCAGACTCTATTTTTGGTCTTCAAGTAAACCAAAAATTTTTAAATAGTCTCTTCTGGATCTATTTTCCAGGTTGTCTATTTTTCCAATTAGGTATTTTACATTTTCTTCCATTTTTTTCATTCTTTTTGATTTGTTTGATTCTTGAGGTCTCATAGAGGCATTAACTTTCATTTGCCCTGTTCTAGTTTTTAATGTGTGATTTTCTTCAATTAGCTTTTGGATCTCTTTTTTCATTTGATTAACTTTTTTGAAGGTGTTTTCTTCAGTGGATTTTTTTTTTACATTGGCCAATTGTATTTTTTAAGAAATTGCTTTCCTTTTCTAAGCTGTTGACTCTCTCTTGCATACCCTCTTATTTCTTTTCTCATTTTTTCTCCTACCTCTCTTATTTGCCTTTTAAAATCTTTTATGAGCACTTCCAAGAAGCCTCTTTGGACTGGAGACCAGTTCATATCACTGCTTGAGAGTTCATCTGTGGACATTTTGTCCTTGTCTAAGTTGGTGTTTTGGTCTGCCCTGTCACCATAGCAGCTTTCTAAGGTCAAGGTTCTTTTTTGTTTCTTGCCCATTTTCTTTCCTTTTCTTTTAATACTTCCTTTATTTTATTTTATTTTTTTTTATTTTTATGATTGAGCTCTGCTCCTGAGATGAAGAGGGCACTGTCCCAAGTTTCCTGTGCAACTCTGAGCCTTGGTTTTGATCACAAGGATTCCTTGTGTTTGATGTTTTGCTCCCAGTTAGGCGAGCTTTATCTTTTCTTTCCAGGAAACAGCCTGGTTTCCCAAAATTTGGCTTCTGAACTGGTACTGAAGGCTGCCTCACTGGTCTGCTCCTCTGTAGCCATGCCCCAGGGTCTTAGTTGCTGATTTGCTATGCTTAAGACCCTCTCACTGGTTTTCTCATATTCCATCTGAGCTGGGCTCAAGAATGCTTTTACAGAGTGATTTTCCTTAAATACAGATCTGACCATGTCATTTCTTTACTCAACTCTAGTGATTTCCTTCTAGAGAATCAAAAACAAATCCAATTATTTAGTTTTTAAAGCCATTTTCAAGCTATTTAAAATCTGTCTTCCTAAATTAATTGGATATTACCTTTCCTGAACTGCACACATTGATCATTATATCTCTTCTAACATTTGCAAGGGTTGTCCCCCATACCTGTAACCTATTCCTTCTTCTTTAAGACTCAGCTGAAACACCAACTTCTATATGAAGACTTTCTTGAGTTGCTTAATTCATAGTGTGTTCAGCAAACAGCTTTGTATTTCTTTGTATTTTTATTTTGCATGTCTTGTCATTAGATGTATTCTGTACACACTTTAATATTCTTTTTATCTCACCCACTACAATATATGTTTCTTTTCCATAGGAATTGTTTCATTAATTGTATTTGTATTCCTGTTACCTAGGACTATTTGTCTGATAGATTTGATCCAAATAAGGATTCCCCAATTCTTAATTACTGAATGACAGGTAATAAGAATGAAACTGTCTACTGTATTTAATAAAAGTATATAACTCACAATAGGTCATCTTATTTTTTGGTTTATCTAACAAACATTTATCAAGACTCTAAATCATGACAAAAATGTTCTGCAGCCCTTTTCAATTTTCAATCCTAACTCCACTATCTGTTAAAGATCCTCATTTTTCAGATGAGAAAATTGAGGCCAAGAGAGATTACATAATTTGTTGAAGGTAATATGTTTGATAAGCATATTATGTACAGAGCACAGGGCTTGATGTGGCAAATTGTAGAGAGACAAATACAAAATTTAGGTAAGTTCCACCACTCATGCAATTTAATAATCCAATAAATAGAAATGACAATAACAAAGATATCTATAGTACACAACTTTGTATAATAAGTATGCATTTATGGAGAAATAAAATTAAGTTCCAAGTGAGAGTTGAGGTTTTAAAATGTTGTTTGGGTAAAGGGAAAAACAAAACAAAACTATGGAGAGAGCAAGGTTTTGTAGAATCCAAATGTCATGCAAATAAAAGACTTCTAATGTATACATGATAAAGACAGAAATGTGTACCGGAAGGATAGAAAGCATTAATATGAATCTTTATTCCTCAAATGAAATTGAACAAGAAGAAAAATTTAACAAAGTGAATTTTTTAATGTCTACCCAGCTACTATGAGTTTTTTTTAAAGCCTTCCATTCCCCACTTGAAATAAATGTAGGAAGCAAAAAAGAGCCCATATCAAATTAGTTGGAAATATAAGGAATTTCTAAATCTAAATCAAGTAGTTGTCTCAAACAACAATCTTCAAAAAAAAACTCTGTAAAATCCAATCTGTAAAAAGAACCAAATTATGGGGTACTCTGAAAGGATTTTGTGTCTTATAGTCCCAGTGGCTATACAATGAAAAAAGCATATCTGCAATTGTTGGAAAAAGCTTTCTCAATGGAAGCAGAAAATCTTTTTTTTTTAATAAAGTTTTTTATTTGCAAAACATATGAGTGACCTTTCAACATTGACCTTTGCAAAAAAACTTTTTTTTCCCAAGCTTTTCCTTTCCTTCCCCCCACCCCCCACCCC
>JAJPUD010005209.1:82108-109436 GCA_023553655.1 Myrmecobius fasciatus
GTCTGTTTAGGGCAAAGGTGGGACAGCTGCTTTAATTTGCCCTGGGGTAGTTCTGCTGATTGAGTTATTTCAGGAACTGGGCAGTTCTGCTGATTGAATTATGTCAGGGGCTGGGCAGCTGCGCTGATTGAATTATTTCTGGTGATGATCAGTCCTGCTGATTGATTGATCGCCCTAGGGTGCTGTGTAATGGCAGCTAGGTCCGATGCTCATCAGGGGTTCAGTGGTTCACAATCTATCCCCCTCAAAAGGCAGACCCTCCAAACCACCTGCCCATAATCAGGACAAATTGTTCCAAGAGGCCCGCAGAAGACTCCCAGGTGTGTGAAAAGCACAACGTTCCCACTCCTGTTCCGACTCCTGTTCCAGCTCCCTGCTCCAGCTCCCTGCCCCGGTCTCCCTGTGCTGCAGTCTGGGTTCAGTAGGCCACACCCTGCCCCATTAAAACAGACCTGTTTTGAGGTTCTTCCAGAGTATCTTCTTCTAGAATTGTATTGTTCTCCAGATATTGTGGATTTTTTTGCTTCAGAATCAGTCTAGAGGCTTCATATGTTGTTGGTTTGAGGGGAGGTTAGAGGAAGTTACAGAGAATCCTGTCTGATCTCCGCCACCATGGCTCCACCGGAAGCAGAAAATCTATAGAAGGTCCTGAGGAACTAAAGCCCAAAATCTGACATCAGAGACAGGTTTATTGATCACATGACTAGCAGAGACACCAAAGAGAGACAAGGTGACTCCCCCCTCCCCCGCCCCCAGATCCATCTCATGGAAAACTGACATCCAGAGAACTATCTGTGTGAGCTCTCCTCCATTAATAGCCTATTTGATATATAGTAGGCACTTAATAAATGTTTACTGAATTGATTTGAATTAACTTATAGGGGAAGGAGGGCTGCTATTTGCTTATTTTTCTTTTTATCACTGTATATGTTATATTATTTGAACAGAGAAGATTTCATTGAGGCAGTAATGTTTAAGATGGTTTTTAAAAATCAGTAGGAATTCAATAAGTCAAAAGAGGAAGAACAGATATCTGAGTGTCCAACTGAAAAAAAAAGCAACTAAAACACACTAACACATACTTTAGAAAATACTCTAACTTTTCTATTATTTTATTTATATTTTAAAAGCTGTAATATGATGACTGTACCAACTACTGGCATTAGTGAGATAGGCTAAACTTTCAATCTTCCTCCACAAGGAACTACTGAGCAATTCATGAAATCTATTCTCTCTTTCTTGGGAGGATGGGATCTTTCAGTTCCATCCTCTCTCAAAGGGAACGGTTTTCATTCAGACCTAGCAACAATTTAACTGACTCAAGGAACTGAGTGGATGCCCATCAGTTGGAGAATGGCTGAATAAATATGTATATGAATGTTATGGAATATTATTTTTCTAATAAGAAATGATCAGCAGGATGATTTCAGAGAGACCTGGAAACACTTAAATGAACTGATGCTAAGTGAAATGAGCAGAACCAGGAGAACATTATGCATGTCAACAGCAAGATTATACAACGATCAATTCTGATGGACATGGTTCTCTTCAACAATTAAATGATTCAGGCCAGTCCCAATGGCCTTGTAATGAAGAAAGCCATTCACCCAGAAGGAGGACGGTGGGAATTGAATGTGAAACACAATATAGTATTTTCACTCTTTTTGTTTTTGTTTGCTTGCACTTTTTCTTTCTCATTTTTTCATTTTTTATTTGATTCTTCTTTTGCAGCATATTTGTGGAAATATGTATAGAAAAACTGCACATGTTTAACATATATTGGATTACTTTCTATTTAGGGGAGAGGTGGGGAGAAAGGTAGGGAAAAATTAGTACACAAGGTTTTATAAAGGTGAACGTTGAAAATTATCCATATATATGTATGTACATATTTTCCTCCCTGAGGCAATTGGGGTTAAGTGACTTGTACAGGGTCACACAGCTAGGAAGTGTTAAGTGTCTGAGACCAGATTTGAACTCAGATCCTCCTAATTTCAGGGCTGGTGCTCAATCTATTGTACCTAGTTATCCCTCCATGTATATATTTTGAAAATAAAAAGCTTTAATTAAAAAAATACAACTTTATAAATATTTGGTTCATTTATCATTTGAATTGACTTATAATTAGTCAAAAGAGTTTCTAATAATTTTATTTTTTTTTCCAATTTTTTACTTTTCTTAAGGGCATAGGAGGGTTGAGAGATATTATGGGGATAATGAGGATAGTACTAAAATATGAGAAAAAATGTCATAATTTTGAGAAATCATAGAAGATTATAGAATTAACTTTGAAGGGCATAGACAAACTAGGCAGTGTTAGGAATGCCATGTGAAATGTGAAATATGCTTAACAAGTTATATTAATAGAAATTCATTGTTTTTTTAAATGCAAATGAATATGAGAATAACAAACTGAGAAAAAGAGAAAAATGCAGTATGTGAAATAACTTAATAAGTATATTAAAATTCAATGAAATAATCATAATACATTTGACCAATTTGTCTCAGAATGTGTTTGGTATATATATATAAATAGCTCTCAAGTGCAACTAAATCATAGTTTCAAGGATTTTTGTATTTTCTAATACCATTTAAAACATGGAAAATCTTTTTAAATATTTTCAATTTTTTTAATTTAATGTTGCAAATATTATGCTTTTATCTTTGGGGTTGATTACAATGTATCTAACTTTATACAGGCTTCAAATATGAATATTTGCTTTATGTACAATACTGGTTACTATAATTATACATAACACTTACCTTTACAGAGGTTGAAACAGAAGTAGAGATTAGGTAGCAGGAGGAAGATTCTGGGAAGATGGTGAAATGTCAGAAAATTTCAAACTCTCCAGATTTCCCCCACTAACAGATCAAATTTGAGCCTCAGGGAAAATATGGACTGCTGAAAAACAAAAAAAGACTTGGAGAAGAACTGAGTTCTCCTGGGATAACCTGAGAAGATCTGAAGAAAGACCCCAGGCTGGGGATTAGCCATTGTGAAATGCAAACACCTCTGAAGTAGCTCTGCAGAAACATCAAGTGGGAACCCCTACTGAGCTGGGTTTGGCTAGAGCCTCAGTGAGGACCATAGAAACTTTTACCTCCCAGTCAGCCTGGGGAAATAGTAGTCTGAATCAGGGAAGACTTAGTGAACTTTTGCTAATTAGGATCACCAGGCTCAGCTGTGCTACAAAAACCCACCCTGAGCAGGAAGGAACCAGCACCTGGTATGCAGAGGCAGTAGAGCAGGGTCGATGATGGCTATGGGTACTTGAAGGAGGGGGGAGCTTTTGATTTGGGGTTCCAGTCCAGAAGGGAGGCTGAAGTGATGCTAGAGGCACCATCCCCCCACCCCCTCCCATAATTAGAGGTGCTTCCACTAATACTTCTCAAAAAAGGAACTGACAAAGAAGAAAAAATCCAACCAAAGAAACTTATTATCAGGAAACTTATTGTAATCAAGAAGACTGATTCATCTTCAAGAGGAGGACAAAAAAGTAAAAACAAAAATAAAAGCCTCTTCTACCTCAAAGATAGATAGCAAAAAACAAAACTCATGATGGAAAATGCTATATACATCCAGAAAAAGAACAATGGGGCATGAATGCAACTCAAGAATATTATTTTCTTTTTGGGTTTTTTTTTTCTTTCTCATAATTTTTCCCTTTTGTTCTAATTCTCCTTTCACAATATGACTAATGTGGGAATATTTTAATATAATTGTGCTTATATAACCAATATCAGATTGCTTATCATCTTGTGGAGGGAGAGGGAGGAAGAAAAATGGAAATCAAAATCTCATAAAAACAAATGTCAAAAACTAATAAATTTAAGAAAGAAAGGAGGGCTTCTATGAGGTGCAAATAAGAAGGAAATGTATTCCTTGAATGGAGGAATATTATTTCAAAGGCATAGGAGATATGTTGAGAGTGAGGAACAGAGGACAGTTTGACAGGATTATAAAATATGAGATAGGGAGTCATGGCACTCCAATGAGCTTAGAAAGAGAGCTTGGGAAAGCAAGATAAGTGTGGAAATATGTATACATATATTCGATTTGTCAAGTTTTTTTTAACTTAATTAACATGTAGTGGACTTCCTGCCATCTAGGGGAGGGGTGGGGACTAGGGGGGAAATTTGTAACAGAAAATTTTGTAAGGGTCAATGTTGAAGAATTACTCATACATATGTTTTGCAAATAAAAAGCTTTAATAAAAAATTTTAATTTAATTTAATTTAATTTTTAAAAAAAGAAAGAGAGCTTGGGGCCCAGTTGTGCTTGGCTTTAAAAGCTAAATAAATGAATTTCTATTTTATCCTAGAGGAAACAAGGAGCCACTGGAATTGTTTTACAAAGGGTTTCTTTTGGTCAGGTTTGCTATTATGAGTCTCAGTTGCCTGGGCACAAGCAAAGATTATGTAACTTCCCTGTAGTCACATAGGTAGTGCTATTATTGAGAAAACTTAAGCCATGGCTAAACCAATGGTGTCAAATTCAAATCAAAATGGTTCCTATTGGCAGCTTGACTTAGAAAACTTCATATTAACAGTATCTATGTTCTATTATATCTTTATTTTGTCAAATCTTTTCCAATTACATTTTACTTTTGGTTGGGCTAAACTGGGGAGTATTGTAGTTCTTATATTTGAAACCTCTATATTATACCATTTTTTTCACCTTTTGTGTTTCTAGATGGGATATGACACACACACACTTACACACATGCACGCACACACACACACATTCACATACCATGAGTTCTGAGAATCAGATTGAGGTCCAATAAAAATAGAAGAAAAAGAAGAAAGAAGAGGAAGAGGAGAAGGAAGAAGAGGAAGAAAAGGAGAAGAAAATAAGGAGGAGAAAAAGAAATAGGAGGAGGAGGAGGACGAAAAGGAGGAAAAAAAGATAAGGATAAATGTTGGAGGGGATGTGGGAAAACTGGAACACTAATGGATTGTTGGTGGAGTTGTGAAATGGTGCAACCATTCTGGAGAGCAGTTTGAAACTATGTTCAAAGGGCTCTAAAGCTGTTTATACCCTTTGATCCAGCAGTACTACTATAGTGTCTGTATCCCAAAGAAAATTAAAAAAAAGTAAAAGGACTCACATGTACAAAAACTGTTTGTAACAAATCTTTTTGTGGTGGCAAAGAATTAGAAAATGAGTAGCTGCCCATCAATTAGGGAATGGCTGAATAATTATGGTATTATGAAAGTAATGGAATTTTATTGTTCTATAATTGATAAACATGATGATTTTAGAAAGGCCTGGAAAGATTTAAATGAATTAATGATGAGCAAAAGCAGCAGAATCAGGAAAACATTATACACAGCAATAGCAAGATTGTGTGATGATTAACTATGATGGACTTGCTTCTTCTCAGAGGTTAGGTGATCCAAGCAATCTCAATAAACTTTGGATGGAAAAAGCCATTTAAATACATAGGAAAAACTATGGAGACTAAATGTGGATCAAAGCATAATATTTTCACTTTTTTGTTTGTTTTTTTCCCATTTTAGTCTTATTTTTCTTGCACAACATGATAAATATTAGAAATATGTTTATAAAGGATGTACATGCTTAACCTATATTAGATTGCTTGTTATCTTGGGGAGGGGAGAAGAAGGGGAGTGAGGGAGAAAATTTTGGAACCCTATATCTTACAAAAACGAATGTTGAAAACTATCTTTACATGTATTAGGAAAAATAAAATATTATTGAGGAAAAAAAATATGATAGAGCACATTACACCTCAAATCTTAGTGGCTGGGGGTACTATATGTTTTAACTAGACTCTGGCCAATCTTCCTGACATGCTTCATCCCACTTCAAGACTACCTTACTTGGGTAATAACCTAATGGATTCTGAGAGATACTGAGATAATTGATATGACAAAAAGCTATTGTATTCCCAGGAAGGTCTGGTTGTTTTCTTAACTTTTAAATTGCTATGAAAATCCTTCATTGGGTTGTATCAAGCCTGTGAAACTCAGAACAACTGAGTCCTCTAAATAACAGAAAACACAAAATGACACAAGGCTGAGCTTAGGTAGCTGAGAGGCTGAAGAATGGAGAGAGATAAGAAAGAGGGAAAGAAGGGGCTCTGAGAATAGACTTTGAATGACCTTTGCCTCTGTTTGGTTTAGCATATGTCATTTTGTAATTTGAATTCAGTCTTTTTTTTTTGTTATTCTTGATTTAACAAAAACCAAATATGAACACTTCACTATATAAAGAAGAACAGTAAAAGAAGATTGCATATGAAACTGTGAATCTCCACTATATCCAGTTTGTATAATTTTAAAGTACATAATATTTTCAACAAGTTTCAAAGCTGTTCTACCTGTCTGATCCTCTTCTTGAACCTCATTCTGTTGTTTTCTGTTCATTGAATTTAGATATCATAATTCAAGGAGCTCTTATAAAACTTTGCACAGGAAAACTAGCATCTTCGAAACAAATATATTTTCCACAAAGAACATAACTATCCAAATGCAATGTTTTTTACCCAGGATCTGTTCCTTCATCATAAGGGGACCATGAATTTCATTAGTAGTATCAGAGAAATATTTCTAAAGCAACCAAACTAGAGGTTAGAGACTTCAATCACTAGACAATGATCAGATAATTCTCAGGACACTTTTTAGCATTTCATGTCATGCACCAAAATCAGATAATAGTTTATTGTTCATTTGACCTATCCTTGGATTTATGTTGAAGAAAAGATTATTACCTTGTCAATTCTTGCTTCTTAATTTTGCATGTAAGTAATTGGAAAATGTAATAGAAAAACAATTCTAATAGGATTGTGTGAGAAGTCTCTTCTTCCCCACCCCACTCCCAACCAGTGATTAGAGCTATTCTGAATAAACAATTCAATCAGGGGATAAGTAGACAAAGGGTGTACTAGCAAGCATTTCATTCATCTTCCTTTTTGATGAAAGGATCCTTCTGTGTGGGATGGGTATAAGACCCCCTTTTCCAAATTAACTAATCAGAGACATCTTCAGGTACAAAAAGAAAGTATTTATTTAATCTCTGCAGGGAGAGGCCCAGACACACACCTGGGAGTCATCCCAACTCCAGCCATGTGCTCCTGGAACCTCCCTGCTTCTGCCTTGTCCAAGGTTTAAAAGCAAAAGACCCAAGCCCCTTCATTGGATAGACTAAAAGGAAGCAACCCTCCTTGATCAATGGTCTGCTACCTGTGGGTCATGTCACTTCCCATGGGTGTGACTTGAGGGCCTTTAGACCACTGGATTAACTGCAACCTAGGGTCTAATTGAGAATAGGGATCATGTGACTTCCTGAAACCTGAGCCCCAAGACCTCACCTTCCTGCTCTAGGAATAGGGATCATGTGACTCAGGCCCAGTCTCAATATTGAGAAATTCTTCATCCAATCCATCCCATTCACATCTTTTATCAAAAAAAAAAAAAATGCAACTTTTGTTCCTGTACTTTTTTTCCCCCCACAAACAGGCAGCCCATAGAAAGTTTGAAAAGGAGATAAGAAAAACAACTATAAAAGCTTTTAGGAGTATCCTCTGCCTCATATCATTGTACTGGAGGACATTTCTCTAACCCATTCACTTCCATCTCTACAGACCAAATCCTAGAGACTTAAAAGTCTCTTAGAGGATTGGAGCTCAGAAGAAGTAAACTTTAGCGTTCAAATAGCTTCTTCTTTTGTCTTTGCAGAGAGAGGTCATAAATATCATTTTCTGCCCTTGGAATACACAGATTGCATTCTTTCCTCATGGTAATAGAGAAGCTGTGGAAGAGGTATGATATGTCATATCAGGTCCTTAGAAGGGAAAAGATTGATTTTCAAAAGTAATAAGGACATCATAAAAATAATTGAATTGATAAAAACAAATAAAAAAAACTATCTGAAGAGGAGGCTGAACAAACAGTAAAGGAAAATAGCTATATCAGTGGATAACAAAAGAAATGAGTCAAAAATCATATTCATCAAGCCTTCATATCAAATCATAAAGCTCTATGAATCAACAAAGAAAAAACTACAAGCAACTCCACTAGAAGTTTGGCTAGTAACCTTTGCTGAGTCTATACCTTCTTGTTTTAAACTCTGAAATCAAACTACTCAGGATATTGGGTTTTTTTTCCATTTTTATAATACATTTTTATTAACAGATACAGGTAATAAAAATCTTTCATTTTTTTGAAATAAACGTTTATCTTTCTCCCACTTAATGTGGGATATACTCGTTCTGCTTCATTACTTTTAGACTTATCCAATGAAAGCATTTTAGACCCTGTAAGCCAATTAGTAGGTCCCCATTTGCTTGATTTTTACCCCATTCAGTGCTTATTACACATTCTTCTTCTAGAATGCATATATAACATGAAGTATAGGAAATCTTGAAACAGATGTAACTTTTAATGAATTCCATTTGAACTCACTGGTTACTAGCACTGGAATCTCCTAACCCAAAAGACTAATTACTGCATTTTTCATCCCTTGTTAGTTTAACTTTTAAGGGAACATGGAACACCTTAAAGATGATGCAATCTAACTTTCTCACTTTATAGAATTGAAACATTAAGTAACTTGCCAGCTGTAATGAGACTAGAATCTAGTCTTCTTTCACAAGGTTAAGTGATTTTACTCTATTTCACAATACTTCTAAAATAGTATGTCTCTCTAATACAGACGCAGAGTAAAAAATAATGACTTAGGGTTTTCTTTAATTACATAAATAATATACACTTATATTTTGTTGTAGGTATGGGGTTTTTGTTTTCTTTTACTTTTTTTTAAGGAGATAAAGAATTCAGGAGCATACTGGTAAGATCACAGGATTAAGAGTTAGAAAATATAGATTCAGTTTTCAACAATATCTTTTATTTACTATGATATGAATAAATATTCACTCAGCAACTTACTGGAGCACTCTAAATGGATTAGTGATTATACTAAAATAGTTTAGGTGCTCTTCTTAAGAAAGGCTTTGACTCCCACACCCTTATAAATTGGAGCAGAGAACTGATAGATGGCCCTAAGAACCGACACCCAGAAGATGGTGGCAGTGACCATATGACTACTGGAAATACCTAGGAGAGCCAATGTGATACCCAGAAAAGAGCATTCATTCCAAAGAAGACATCTAACATAGAGTTATTGTTCTTTGGGTGTATCTCACCCAGGGGTGATATAGTAATGTGTGAGACTGTACCTTGTGTGCATAGAGGATGTTTCTATCACTTTGCTATGCTTCTAGATTAAACATCTTTTATTTTGAACTAATGTGTCCCTGACTATTAGAAGTAAACACACCACAGGTTTGTGTCCTCTAGCTTTTAATGAATGCTGACCCACAGGATACCCAAAACCTGAAACAGCTTTTTTAGGGACCTATATATGAGGACTTGTACTAGGTGCTATTGAAGTTTAAAAACATGATATAAATGTGCTTTGAAGTATATATATATATATTTTTTTTCTATTAGTTCCTATGAAATCTTTTTTTTTTTTATTTTCAGAGAATCTTTGAAGATGAAAGAACAACTATAATGAAAGGACTCTGGGTTCCTGGAGTAGCATTCTTCTAAGGAATTCAAGTAAACTGTTCCTTAGCTCTAAGGAGCCTAGAAAGACATATTCATTTTGAGATACCAGAGAAGCTAATGTATATTTTTAATAGGCAAAAATGCAAAAGTAAGTATTCAATAGGAACAATATATTGCTTTTTGGTTGAGGATTTTTTTGAAAAGTCTGAAACATTTTTGCTCAGAGTTATTTTTAGTTCCAAATCTATTCTCTTCTTGAAAAAGCATCCATGATTATCATTAACATCACTAGGAATTGCATGAATAAGTTATTAACTGAATAAACTCCTCAAGTGGTTATCAAGAGTAACAAATCAGTGTTTTTTTTTAAATGCCAGAGTTTTAAATATAGGGTCTTTCCTTATGCAGCACCAAAGATTTCAACCTCCTTGATATTCAAAGGGAAAAACCTAAGCTCCAAGAAAGAAAGTTTATTTATAAGGTGAGAAAAATTCACAATAATGTGCAAGTTAAAGGAAAAACCTGTAATCTAACAAAGAAATAGTCCAATTTACATATTATTTCTGTAAACTTCTCTTTAAAAGCTCCTAAAAATATAGCCATCTGTTTTTCAAGAATGTCTAGTGGGAGAAATATAATTCATTCTTTGCATTTTAAGCGTTTTAAGATAACAATAAATTCTTTCCCATCATGACCAAATAAGCTCCTTCTCTACTGGGGCAGAGTATTTACTTGCAGATCCTTGAAAACAACCTTAATCAACCAGTACATACAGCAAATCCCTGGATCCAGAAACCTCGTGAGGATTACAATATTCCTGCACTAGGAAGGCCTTGAGATCTCAATCCTTCATTCTCTTTGATCTACATCAAGTTCAAATGCCACCTAATTCCCTAACCTGCCACCCACCCCATTAGTGTTCTTTACCCTACTTAAATTACTTTTTATTGACTTGGAATGTGTTATTTATTTTGTGAATACTTTCCCAGCTTCCCCCTTTCAATACATATATTTTCTCTGAGAGCCGGTATTATTTCAGTTCAGCTTTTATATCTCCAACACATAGCACACAGCCTGGTAAAAAAGGAAGTATCAATAAATGCATCTTGATTTAAATGACTTCAGAAAATATTTATTAAACTGCTACTATATTGAAAATACCTAGCAGTGGTATACTAGTAAATGATTAACAACTGATTCTCTAAAACAGAAAACCCATAGGCATAACATACTTTTAAAGTTAATCTGGACTTTGAAATTTTTTTCCATCTTTTTTGAATCTAGAGAATTATCAAAATAATAAATCAAGTCCCAATTTATAGCATTTACAAAACTCACACTGAAAATTTAACAATCAGCTATTTCAAGTCAGTAAGAGATGGTTCCAGGGCAACCCTGTGCTGAGGGAGCTATAAGTGTAATATAAAGTGACCATAACTCCACAAATTTACAGTCTTTTGGAGTTCCATGTATACATAAAAAGATAAATGTATTTGTATTTCAGGATCAATGCATTACAAGTAGTTGATAAATATTAAATTATTGTCAAGTACTTCATTTTTCAAAGAGGATCAATGACATCACAGGCAATGTCTTGACTTATACATGAATTATTATTTGTAAGAAAGACTTGCTCAGTCATCAACCTTCCAGAATCAAAGTCCACTGGCAAGATAAAAGTCAGGACAACTGGAGATGGTCCACAATGCACTGGATGATCCTTGGCATTTTTGTTGCCTGACCAACCTCTAAATCTTCCCCAAAGCCTACTTCAATTGCCTTCTTGATGTTGAAATAAATTTTTCTCATCTGACACCCCATACCATATAACAAGTGAACATCTATCCAATCTCTTCTTGAGAAGAGGTCTGACCAGGGAAATGTACAAAAGGATGATTACCTCCCTGTTCCTAGAAAACATGTTTGCTTTAATGGAACATAACATTTCATTACTTTTTTTTTCTGGCTGCCACATCATACTGCTGCTCCTTCATATTGAGCTTGCTGTTCACTAAAATTTAGTTTCTTTCCAAATAGTCAACTAACAAGTTTTTCCAATTCTTTACTTTTCAACCCAAACATACAATGTTAATTTATCTACCATATAAAGATTTTTTTTAATTCTGTCACTCAATGTATTATTACTCTCCCAATTTTCTATCATTGGCAATTATAACAACTATGCTATCTTTGCCTTTATCTAAGTTATTTATAAAAATGTTAAGCATCTCTTAGACAAACAGATCTTGAAATGGCCTTAGAGTAGGTAGGGATGGAGAGGGCATTCCAAGTAGAGAAAAATAATAGAAAGAACAACTTTAAAAGCAAGAAAATGGAGTGACTTTTTTTACCTTTAAAAAATTGTCCTCTGGACTGAAAACTTTCTTACATGCACTTGGTATATAAGAATAGCTGAGAGCAGGGAATTGAGTGACTGAAGTTATACCAAAGCAATATGCCTGCTTTTGGCAGATAATAAATAGGGAAGACTAGAGATGTATTTTTCCCCTTCTATTAATGAAAAAACTTTGAAGGAACAAAAGATTCACCCAGCAGTCAAACCCTATAGGAACTGCTATATCTTTGAAGAATGAGTCTGATCATTTCCCTTTTTCCCTTCTTCCTGAATGACAAAGATGGCATGGGCTTCAACTAATACATATTCCCAATCCCTGAGAATGTTTGACTTTACAAAAGCAGATTAGTGCCATGCCATCTTTATATGCAAAACACTTCCCTTGTTTTCCTTAAGGTCTCCCTCCTATTTCGACTACTCTTCTTTATCATATTGATTTCTCTGCCTCCTCACCTCTGCTGCAGGTCTCATTTTCATATTAACCACTGATCTCCCAGAGTTCCCAAACTGAGCATACTCTCCAAGGAACTCTACCCAAACTCCCTTCCGTTTGCTAACAAAATTTACCCTACATTTTATAATCCAAAGGAAGTTTGTCCTCTAATTTTCAGGCAATTAATCATCTAAGTGGACTGCCTATGTTAAGGAGTTGATTGTTTACAATGTATTTATGTTATCTGTCTTCAAGGCAATGAAACTCCTGGAGGCAAAATGTCTTGACCCAATGGGATGCACCTCTAATACTGTTCTTTTGGTGCCATTTGTGGAATGAACAAGGATTCAGAGGTACAAGCTTGGAAGACGAGTGGCTGCCCTCTTGAATTTTCTTTGATGAACTTTTACCAGAGCTAAAATTAGCATTGTTATATCAGGGGCAAATCACATGGAGCTGAAGAGCAATAGTCAAGGAGAGCAATGTGAGATATGAGGACAAATCATTCTTAATGATGACGGAAAAGATCACTTAGGGCTTAGCTCCCAAACAAAAGAAGACTGCTTTAGGGAATAGTCATATTTCTCTGCTATTGATGGATTATAAATGCTGTCAGTTCCCTAAAATTCATCAACTTGGAACAAAATTCCTGAAGTTATGCTCCAGTTATGGCTCTCATTCTCATCATAATTAAGATTACAAGAACTGGAGATCAATATTCAGTTAACAACAAGGTGTGGTATTGCCATAAACATATAATTGTATTCATCTGCCCATCACTTTCTCCTCTATCCATGTTGCCTTCTTTTTTTTTTTTTTTTTTTGCTGAGGCAATTGGGGTTAAGTGACTTGCCCAGGGTCACACAATTAGGAAGTGTTAAGTATCTGAGGCTAGATTTGAACTCAGGTCCTCCTGACTTCAGGGCTGGTGCTCTATCCATTGCACCATCTACCTGCCTTTTAAAAAAACAAAAACAAAAACAAAATCAGAATCATAGTTAAGACTTAGAGAGGAACTTAATGGTCACTAATTCAACACATACACCTCAAAAATGGGAAAAAAATCCCCACTATGAAATTCAAGACAAGAAGATGTCTAAGAGAGAGAACACCACTCAACTTTTGGTCAGTTCTAACTGTTTTTTCTCTTTTTCTGACATCAAGCTTAAAAAATCCTTTTTGCAAGTTCCACTTATTCTATTACTCCTGATATTATTTAATCTGAACCAAAAAGAATAAATCAATCCCCTTCTTCACATGATAATTGTCTTCAAAGTCTTGAAAATAATTATAATGACTTCTTCTGAATCTTCTGTTCTCCCTGGCTAAATGTGCCCAGTTCTTTACATCAGTCTTCAGATAATATGAACTCAAGATCTTTTACTATTTTAATTGCCCTCCTTTGGACATGCTAAACCCAATACTCAAAATGAGACCAGTGTAACTCTTATCTCTCTATTCTTCACTGCTTTGCCCTTCTTAGAGATTCTAAGGTTGCATTGGTAATTTTGCTAGTCATATCATACTTCTGACTCACACTGATCCTTTGCAGATCACCAAAATCCTTAAATCCTTTTTAAGAACAATAGCTATTTAACCATGACTTTCATTTCTTACATTTATGAAACTGGGTTTTTTTTGTACCCACTCGTAAGACTTTACATTTATCCCCAATGGTTTTTTGTTTTATTAAGTTCAATGTTCTAACCTGTGAAGATACTTTTGGATACCAACTCCGCAATTCACTTTGCAGATAACACAAAGCTGAGAGGAATTAATAATTTAATGAGCATTACATATAAATTTTTTTTCCTAACCCATTGATAAAAATGATAAACAGAAGAGAAACAAGTACAAATTTCTTTAATCTCCCAATGGACATCTCCTGCTATGGTGATACTAAGCCATTTAACAATTATTCTTTGAGTCTAGCCATCTGAACAATTCTGAACCCATCTATTTATAATGCAATTACTGTTATTCAATCATCTCTACCAGAATAAAATAAGATACTTTATCACAAGCTTTGCTAAATAGAAATAAAAAAAGAATGATTAAAATGTCTATATCCTTTGACCCACAGATTCTACCACTAGATATACATCTCAAGGAGGTTATATACAGAAAGAAAACTTTTAAATACATTAAAAACTTCATAGCAGTACTTTTTGTGGCAAAGAATTAGAAACAAAGTATATTTCCATTGATTGGGACAAACAAATTGTGGTACATAAATGTAAAGGGATATTGCTGGGTGGTAAGAAAAATGAAGTGTAAATTTAAAAAATCATTAAAATGTATATGAATTAATGCAAAATGAAGTTGGCAGACAGGAAAATAACATGCAAAATGACTACAACAATAAAAATAGAAAGAACACCCACAAAACAATCAAAAATAAATGTTGCAATATTACAAAAAATTATGTCCACAGAGAAGATAGTAGTCCTTTGCAGAGGTAATAGAATCCAGAAGTATGGAACACAGTCAGATTTTTTTTTTCAATGTATTGATTCATTTTTCAGTTTTTTTTTCTTTTTCCTTTTAAACAATTATTTCCTATAAGGATTTGCTCTCTGCTAGGGGAAAAGGAGAGACACAAGAATCAAAGTTAATTTCACTGGCCTATAGTTTATAGATTTTTTTCTTTTTTCTTTTTTTTTTTGAAAATTGAGACATTTATCCTTTTTTAAAATCTTACGTTACCTTTCTCAATTTCCATACTCTTTCAAATATCACTAAAAGCAGCTCATCAGTCCTTTCAGGAACTAAGGGATGTAAGTCACCTTGACCAGATGTCTTGAATTTAACAAGAAGAAGTAGATGATCTTCCTACTTTCCCTCTTTATCTTGGGTATCAACTCCCTATTAATTTGTCCTTGTAGTTAATGGGGATAAAATTGAGATAATATATAAATCTTTTCATCTGGAAAAAGATTTCCTGCAGATTACTTTCTTATTCAAATAATAAAGTTATTTTTTTCCAAAAAAGAAATGTACTGATTTACTGCCCCATGCCAACCATAATTCAATTCAGTAAATGTTTATTAAGTACATACCCTGCAAGAAACACAGGATTTCCTCCACAGAGTTTTCTACATTCCCCACTACAGGAAGCTGCCTCTCTCAATAAGAAATTCCTGAGCTTCTGAAGATGATATGAATAATAAGTTCAAACTGCAGGTAAGGTTTTTATCATTTTTATTACACATTCCAGCTATGTTTAACTCATTTCTGTCATCCAGAGGTTTGCTATTTTCTATTCCTGCTGTTTTTCAAAGAAAAAAAAAAGCTAGATCTTTGCCATCCAGGACTTTCAAAACAATTATCATGTGTTTTCATAATATTCAGAAATGGGTGGGAGGAACGATGGCTCTCAAGTTGCCATGTGGCTCCCCAAGCAGTCAGAGTTCCAAAACATACCTGCTAATGCAGAAGGGCTCTCTTAACAGAGACAACTCTGTAAAGGGATCTGTTTCCTCAATGAATACCATAAGGAATTCCTTATGGCTTCCTATGCATTATGTATCAGTATTTCATTTAGTGTTTCAGCGATGAGAAAGAGGTATTTAGGGCAAAAATTATCCTTCAGTTTCATCAAGTTGGGGGCCACCTATTTTGCCTATCTGGTAAAACATTCTACCTCAGTGATTTGACTGCCAAGTTTTACTCCCATATTTTCCAATCCATTCTCTAATTAGTAGTAAAAAAAAAATGACCTTCTATTTTGCATGCACACTCTAAAAGAAGAGTTTTCCACAATTAGAGCAGAATTGCAGTAGGTCCTAGGGATTTGATAAGGGGACATTTTTCCTGGCCTTCATCTTCCCAACCAAGTTTCTATGGAGTATTTCATCAAAATGTTCATAATCATTTCCCCCTATTACTTATCAGTCAGACTCAACATCCATGGCACCTAGAGTCAATAAATAACAAACTAGTTAATTAAAGCAAAAATTTATGTGCATCTATCAGCAGAAAATTAAGAACAGAAAAACTTCAAATGTCATTCTATGGAGTATTCTTCTTTCTCCATGTTTTATGTCTTGTCTATCCTTCCAGACCCAATTCTAGAGTTATCTACTCCAGAAAGCCTTGGTGAAAGTAATTTCTCCAACCCTTAATTTCAGAGTACTTTATATTCCTCTTATAAACCTACCATATCCTAATTTGTATTATAATTTTCTCTATATAGGCTTACCTTTCCAAATATCATTAATTGATTATGGGACATTATTATGGTTTTAGATCCAAGTAAGTTTATTCCATAAAAAAAAATATTCACTTGTACTAATGCTAACAGTTGAAAAAAATGGCAACTATGGCAAGATTGAATAATTTATGATTGGTTTTGATTATAATGCATATAATGGATACATGAATCTTTATCTTTATGGCAATTCAGTTCAGTTTAATTCCTCAAGTAGGGATATTCCATCTCTTTGAATTATGGCTACAGGAGTTGGCTGAGGCTACAATTTTATAACCCTCCCTTCTCCCAGCTTTTCCACTTTTCCATTTGATAATAACAATTGTCAGGACATGGCCTAAATACCCAGATGAAGATAGAAGCTCAATGTTTTCATACAAACCTTACTTCTACAATGTTTGTCTGCACAGTAATGGTAAAAAGAATATTTGACTTCTTTCCTGATGATGAAACTCTTACGCTACCAAAGATTTGGTTTCTTTCAAATTGTTTAGATCACTATGATGTTAATATGACATGACAGCTTTTGTGCATTGTAAAAATAATTATTTTCAACTAATTGAATAGAATTTATCTAGCCTTTGTTGCCTAATAATAGCCTGTGATGGTAAAGTTGTCTTTGAATACTGAAACTTTTGGAATCATAGGAAAGAACTAGTTGCAGGTATCATGCAACTTCTAAAATTATAAGAAATTTGAATATCAGTTTCCTTTTTCAATCCGAGGTTGAGAGCTGGAAGATTGGAATTCAGGCTTACAATTTAAACATTCTTTCACTTACCTCCCAAAATGTGTCTAACCAAATATATTCACATGTAGACTTTAAAATATGGAAATATATTACTTGGTAAGTAAAAAATTTAAGCCATTGTTCTATCACTCTATTTTTTTATGTATCACCTTTATTTCCTAATATAGTCTTCTTCTCCTTACCAGAAATCCATCCTTTTATAATAAAGATTTTTCTTTAAAAAGAGGGAAAAAAGCAATTCTGCAAAAATAATCAACATATTAATCAAGTCTGGCTTATGTAAATGTCCTACCTTTGAAATCTCTAAGCTCTGCAAAGAAGTGAGAGAGGCATATGTTATTTTTCTTTGGGTAATGATTGGTCATTATTTTTACAAAATTCAGTTTCAAATTTTTGTTATTAGACTTCTTGAGTTACAATTCTGTTTACTTTGCATCAGTTCATAAATCTTTATGTATCTTCTTGTATTCTTTATTTTCTCTGTGTTTTATAAAACAATATTTCATACTATTAATTTTCCACAATTTATTTAGCTATTACCTAATCATTTGGCATCCATGTTGTGTCCAGTTCTTTGCTGCTACAAAAGATGTTGGTTATAAATATTTTGGCATATATGAAATTTCTCCACCTGTCTTTGATCACATTGGCATATGTACTTAGCAATAACATTTATACATCAAAGAATATTCACCCTTTATTTACTTTCTAAGCATAATTCCAAATTGCTTTCCAACTTTTCACTAAAGTACTTTATTAATAAAGCTTTAGTGTTCTTGTGTTTCTATAGGTCCTAAAATGTTGGCTATTCTTAACTTTTTTTTAATCTTTGCCAATTTGCTATTTTTGAAGTAAAACCTCAAAATTAAATTGATTTTAAGATGTTTTTGTTAGTTTTAATGAACCACACCAGAAATAGGTGATGCAATGATTTTTTCCCCTTAATAAGCCTTTTCTTTTATTTCAACACCTTGTTTTCATTAGTGCAAAAATATTTAAATTGTATCATCAAAATTCTTTATTTTGTCACTTTCTATGATTGCTTCTTTCCATTATTGGGTCAAGAACTATCTACCTCCCATATCCAAAAAGAGCATCTGACCCAATTCTCTTCTAATTGTTCCCAGCATAGCATTTAATGAATATTAAAAGTCTTACATTGATTTTCAGCTTATTGTTATTTTTGGTATAAGATATTAGTTTAAACCCAAATTTTTCCAAACTGCTTAACATTTTCCCCAATAATTATTTTCAAATAGGAAGGAATTCTTCTCCGACTAATTTGTGTTCTTGGGTTTAATGAAATTTAATTTATTTGTGTCAATTGATTCATTTTTTTATATAGGGAATCTATCCTTATAGTCATAACTCCTTTCAATTATACAAATGTGTCAAAGACAAAAACAAATGTCAGGTTTCCTGAAAATGCAACTATAATCAATGCATTTGCCTAAGACAATACTTGCCTTAAAGCTTCGTTTCACTGGCTCACTTACATATACCAGAACGAAATAATTTGGAGTTAATAACTAGCAAATTTTGAACCCAAGGACTGTTTTACGACCATTGTTTGGTTCATTATATATTAGTTGGCAAAGATGGCATTTTGATTTTCATCAGAGTAATAATTTTATGTAAAGATCCATTTCTAAATTAAGAAATAAAGAGGGTAAGAATGTATTTCAAAGTATTATGAAAGATGACTGCACATTGTGTAACATATCAGATTGCTTACTGTCTTAGGGAGGAGGGAAGGAAAAAAATTGGAACTCAAAATCTTATAAAAATAAATGTTAAAAATTGACTTTACATGTATCAGAAAAAACAAATTTTACTATTTTTTAAATTTGTGTGACAGAAATGTTGCAGCTTTTTATAACAGTTAAAAAAGATACTTCAGAGCTGTACAAAAGCAAAACTATAATTCACTATGTGTTCTTGTCAGAAGAAATGGTTGGTAAAAAAATATATACCACTTTCTCCACAGCCACCTACTGTGAGAGTAAAAGAGAAAAATATTATTCCTTTTTTAATAATAAGATTTTATTTTCAAAATACATGCAAAGGTAATTTTCAACATTCACCCTTGCAAAACCTTGTGTTCCAAATTTTTCTCCCTCTATTTCCCCACCTCCTCCCCTAGACAGCAAGTAATTCAATATATGTTAAACATGTGCAATCCTTTTATATATATTTCGACATTTAAGAAATATATTATTCTTAGCTGCCACCTGCTCCTACTGAGAGTTGGAAAAGAAAGTCAGAACCCCACCTAGAGAGAAGCTTCAGTCAATCCTATGTTAAGGATTTCTGCCTCTTCTAATACAGAAAATACTACAGCTACTGAGGTAATCAGCCAGGCCTAAGTCCAAAGTACTCACAACCAAAGGCTCAACAAGGAGTGATGAGCATTCCACCTGGAAAAGGCCAGCAACCTAGTAGACTAGTATTCTGTCAGTGCTGTGGACCAACCCGTCTAGCGAAGATGCCATGTCCATTTGAAGAGCTCATCACATCCAACTGTGGAAAGAGAAGGGACTTTATAAGCTCCCAGATTCTGAATTGAAAGCTGTTCTAGTCACATGCATTAGCCTGGTAATTTGTTTCTATCAGCTTTCCTCATGGACATTGTGTGCTTTAACAGAAGAACATGCCTCAGATATATAGGTGGGATGTTATTTAAGTGTTATTTTTACTCCTCATTTTGTTTAATAAATATTTTAATTAGCAGTTAATGAAGGGGCAGTTCAGTGGCAGAGTGGATAGAGTACTAGTCCTGGAGTCAGGAGGATCTGAGTTCAAATGTTCTAGCTGTGTGAGCCTTTTTTTAACTAGTACCAAATAGTTATAATGATTGCTACTTAATATGATTTGAGATCTGGAAATTATATTTACCACCTTTCTTTCCCATCTTGTTTCATTATTCCCTTAAGCTTCAAGGTCTTTTGCGCCTACAAATTAATTTTTATTATTATTTTATCTAGCTCTAGAAAGTTATTTTCTTCATAATTGGTTATATCATTAAATATGTAAATTAAATTAGATAGCATCATATTTTAAAAATTATTTTAATGCAGCTCAACCATTAGTGTTTAATATCCCTCTACGTATTTAAATTTTTCTTCATTTCTATATAATGTGTTTTGTGATTGTATCTACACAGACCTTCAATATACCTGGACAAGTTGCCATACATTTTATGCATTTTGTAGTTATTTTGAGTTATTTCTCATATCTAAATTCTATTTCCTCTTGGGTTTTGTAGTGCTATAAAAAAGCTGCTGATTTTCTGGGATTTATTTTGCATGCTGAGTTTCTTTGCTGATTCTCTCATTTTCTATGTCTCATAATTTCCTTGGCAAATAGTTTTATCTCTCCTTTACCTATTATGATAACTTTATTTCTTTCTCTTGCCTTAATCTATCACATACGTGTCTAGAACTATGTCCAATAAGAGTGAGAGAAAAGAATGAGGGAAAGTGTCATCCTTGCTTTATTCTTGCATTTATTATAAAAGCTTCAAATGTTTCTCCCTTTATACATGATCCTAGGATTTTGGGAGGGAGTTTTAGAACTTTTTATTGTAATAATAAGACTTCCTTTTATGCCTAGGTTTTAATAGATATTTTAGCATAAAAGAATATTATGCTTCCTCAAAGATTTTTAAAAGCATCTGTTTACATAATAATGTGCCTTGGAAGGTTTTTCCAATATGATTAATTATAATAATTGTTTTCCTAATATTGAACATGTTTGCATCCCTAGCATATATTAATCCAATTTGATCATACCAATCCACTTTGTAAAAAAATAAATATAATTCATTTTAATTTCTTTAAAACTTACAAACACATAAATTATGGCTATACAAACTATCATACAAAAATATCATAAATAATGAAAGATACTAAATATATTTAGATACAAAATCATCAGGACAAAAATGCTGGAATATTGCTGAGAAAAAAGCTGGAAGCTTATCTCACTTGTGGTTCAAAGTACTTTGGGGATGGAGAGAAGAATGAGATCCATGACATTGAATATAAAGGGTAGAGGGTCAAATGTATAACTCTGACAAGACCATAATTGGAAAAAAAAAAACAAGAGAGAAAAAAAAAAGAAAAAAAATGTTCTTGTCTACTAAGTGATGATCCCTTCACAGGATTGCATTAATTGCTCAGTCTAAGGGAAACCAAAAAAAGTCTCCAAAATAAGTGTAAGACAGCATCATGGCCAGGTCAGAGACCAGAATGCTGGCTCAGGTCAGGAATATTTACAAAGGGATGAAGTAGGAGGAATAGACAGAAATCCAAAGCAAGGCTTGCAAGCCAAATAGGTCTGTAAAGACATCATGAATCATGTTACCAAAAGTATCTATGATATTTTTGTGAGCTCAGACTCCAAGGATAGAGGAAAAGCTGATAAGGAGTCATATACTATGGCTAGAAAGCTAAAGAGAAAGATTGTCCAAGTGGAAGCATTTAGAAAGAAGAATCTATGATTCACAAAACAAAAATTAAAAATAGCTTCTTCAGTGTTCCAAGGAACTGACTCATCCTGGGCAATTGTCCGCACTTTAAAGTAGTCTATGAAAAGGAGTAGGTCAGCTTCAGAAATAAGATGGTCTTTATGATCTGTTATCCTGTTTTTTTTTTTTAATTAAAAAAGTTCCAAACAGCCAGGGAGTATTTGAATATTTTCCTTCAGTTTGTATACTCTCTCTCTCTCTCTCTATATATATATATATATATATATGTACTATGCATCTAAGTTATGATTTCTTACTAGTGTGCCTCCCTCTTAACAATCATTCAGTAGACTAAATTAGCTTTCTGGAAAAAAGATTTATTTAAATGTCATTTTTTTTTGCTTCAGTAAAACTAAATATCAGAAAGAGCAAAGACAGGATAACCACTCCACATCTTAGAATTATAGGACTGAATTGTTCAATTGCCTGTGAGATGATGAAGATCCCAGAGTGCTTTAATACCATAGTCCCCAGCCACTCATGTGAATCAGTCATCCATATGAATCTGGACAGTGTAATTCGAGTAATCTTCATTAGTAAAGGTAAAAAGTTCCCTCACAGAGAATATCTGTTCTCAACAAGGATGAGTTACAGAACAGAAAAGACTATTTATCTGGTGTCCTTCGTTCTCCAAGAGGACCATGATATCAGGTAGGAGATGCACATTAATCTGATTTAAGTGATGGAGGCTGGGCAAGGTCACCTGCCTCACTTTCCCCTCCAGAGCCATCTGGGTCCAGTGGCCAGATAGAGATCAAGAAGATTGGAGATTGATGAGCTAAGAGACGTTGCCCAGAAGTTGAACAATCCATCTGGCCGAGCTTAACCATCCATAACCTAGTAGTCAAGCTAATCTGTCAGGACGCTATACAATGAATGCCTTGCCCAATCCAGCAGTATCCCAGCCGCTGAACAACTTCAGTAGATCAAGGTCAGCAGCAGACAAGCCCTGCGAGAAATAAGCACAAAGCAGAGTGATTAGCTTGACCATCCTTATAGTGGTTTGTTCCATGCAAGAGCATACCTTCATGCTCTGCAAGGAGCAAACCCTACTTAGCCACCCAGAAAAAGGACATCAAATCCCTGATTCCACAGTTCTTAGTTGCCTTGGTCATGCGTGATCCCTGCAATGTATCTCCCTACCCATATACTTTAAATTTATATATATTCTTATTCCCACAGACTATACGTGTATCTGTGAGAGAGCATACCCAAAGTTTGAGGGAAAGCCCCCTATTCAGCATCTCTATATCAATTGATTCTTTCCCTATTGCCTTCAAAATTCAGTCTTCCCCATTCTTTAAGAAAAAAAAAAAACTTCACTAGATGCTACCATCTCAACAAATCTATATTTTTTTCTGTACTCTATATCTTTCTTTCCTTTCTCAATAAAATGTTATAAAATAGTTGTCTATCCTTGATATCTCCTCTTTCTCTTTTTTTTTCTCACTTCTCAGCCCTGTGCAATCAGACTCCCAATAATATTACTATATTAAAACTGATCTTTCCAGAATTACAAATGATTCCTCCATTGCCAAATTTATAGATTCTAATTTTGACCTATCTGCTGAATTTACCCTATTGACCTTTCTCTCTTACTAGCTATTCTATTGTCTCTGGGTCTTCAGGAAACTACTTTTTCCTGGTTTTACTCCCAACTGTCTATCATCTTCTTAGTCTCCTAACTGTTGCTGTGCTCCAAAGTTCTACCTTGGACCCTATTCTCTCTCATTTTTTTTCTTTCCCCCTCCTCCCCTTATTCTTCTCTTTCCTTCATTCCCTTGTGTCTGTGTATGTGTCTCCCTTTTTCCTTAGTTCCCATGAGAGTAACTATCATCTCTAAGTGTAGAACTCCCAAATCTTCATATCTACTCCCTTGAATTTCAGTCCTATATCATCAGTGGCCTAATGGATATTTCAAACTAGATGTCACAGAGACATCTCACCTCTTCTAAACTTCTTTATTTTTGTCAAAAGTACTACCACTACCCACATATGCAAAAATGTCTGTAGCAGCCCTTTTGGTAGTGGCAAGGAACTGGAAATTAAGTGCATGCCCATCAGTTGGGGAAAGTCTGAATAAGTAATGATATATGAATGTAATGGAATATTATTGTTTTATAAGAAACAGTGAGCAGAAAGTCAGGAACTATATAAGCAAAACTATAAAACATTTCCCTCACAAATAAAGTCAGATCTAAATAACTGGAAAAATATCAAGTGCTCTTGGATAGGTCAAGCAAATATAATAAAGATGACAATACTACCTAAACTAATCTATTTATTTAGTGCTATACCAATCAAACTCCCAAGAAATTATTTTACTGAACTAGAGAAAATAACAAAATTCATATGGAAGAACAGAAGGTCAAAAATTTCAAGGTAATTACTGAAAAAAAAAGCAAATGAAAGTGGCCTAGCTATACCAGATCTAAAACTATATTATAAAGAAACAGTCAATATCATCTGGTACTGGCTAAGAAAGAGTAGTTGATCAGTGGAATAGGTGAGGTTCACAGGACAAAATAGTCAGTGACTATAGTAATCTAGCGTTTGACAAACCCAAAGACCCCAGCTTTTGGAATAAGAACTCCCTATTTGACAAAACTGCTGGGAATATTGGAAACTAGCATGGCAGAAACTAGGCATTGACCCACACTTAACACCTTTTACCAAGATAAGATCGAAATGGGTTCATGATCCAGACATAAAGAATGATATCATAAACAAATTAGAACAATGTAGGATGGTTTACCTCTCAAATCTGTGGAGGCAGAAGGAATTTGTGACCAAAGAAGAACTAGAGATCATTATTGATCCAAAATAGATAATTTTGATTATATTAAGATAAAAAGTTTTTGTACAAACAAAACTAATGCAGACAAGATTAGAAGAGAAGCAATAAATTGGGAAAATTTTTACATTCAAAGGTTCTGATAAATGCCTCATTTCTAAAATATATGGAGAATTGACTCAAATGTATAAGAATTCAAGGCACTGTCCAATTGATAAATGGTCAAAGGATATGAACAGACAATTTTCAGATGAAGAAATTGAAACTATTTATAGTCATATGAAAATTTGTTCCAGATCACTATTGATCAGAGAAATTCAAATTAAGACAACTTTGAGGTACCACTACACACCTGTCAGATTGGCTAACATGACAGGAAAAGATAATGGCAAATATTGGAGGGGATGTGGGAAAACTGAGACACTGATATATTGTTGGTGGAACTGTGAACAGATCCAACCATTCTGGAGAGCAATTTGGAACTATTGCTCAAAAATTTATCAAACTATGCATACCCTTTGATTCAGCAGTGTTTCTACTGGGCCTATATCCCAAAGAGATCTTAAAGGAAGGAAAGGAACCCACCTGTGCAAGAATGTTTGTGGCAGCCCTTTTTGTAGTGCCTAGAAACTGGAAAGTGAGTGCCCATCAATTGGAGAATGGCTGAATAAACTATGGTATATGAATATCATGGAATATTATTGTTCTGCAAGAAATGATCAGCAGGATGATTTCAGAGGGTCTTGTAGAGACCTACAAGAACTAATGCTGAGTGAAGTGAGCAGAACTAGGAGATCATTATACTTGGCAACAAGACTATACGATGATCAATTCTGATGGACATGGCTCTTTTCAACAATGAGATGATTCAAACCAGTTCTTATTGTTCAGAAATAAAGAAAGCCATATACACCCAGGTAGAGGCCTGTGGAAACTGAGTGGGTATCACAACATAGCATTTTCACACTTTCTGTTGATGTTTGCTTGCATTTTGTTTTCCTTCTCAGATTTTTTTCTTTGTAGATCCTATTTTTCTTGTGCAGCAAAATAATTGTATAAATATGTATACATATATTGGATTTATCATATATTTTAACATATTTAACATGTATTGGACTACCTGCCATCTAGGGGAGAGGGTGAGGGGAAGGAGGGGAAAATTTGGAACACAAGGTTTTGCAAGAGTCAATGTTGAAAAATTACCCATGCATATGCTTTGTAAATAAAAAAAAGTTTTAATTAAAAAAGAAAAAAAAAAAAAAACAGTGAGCAGGCTGATTTCAGAAATGCCTGGAGAGATTTACATGAACTGATAATGAGTAAAATGAGTAAAAACCAGGAGAACATTGTATACAACAACAAGGTTATATGATGGTCAACTTTGATGGACTTGGCTCTTTTCAACAATGAAATGGGAAGGGAAGGAGAAAAATTTGGAACAGTAAGTTTTGCAAGGGTGAGTGTTGAAAACTATCTGCATGTATTTTGAAATACAAAAAGCTATTATTATTTAAAAAATAAAATAAAATAATAATTTTTAAGAGTGCTACCACTATTCTGGTTTTCCAGGCTCATAATCTCAGCATTATTCTCCTTCCCCCACTCTGCTTCACCCTGTGTATATAGGCTGTTGACAAATTTTGCCATTTAAACTTTCACAATATCTCTCACATCTAGCCTTTTCTCTCTAGCTACTACTTTCAGGTCTTCATTATTTTTTGGTTAAATTATTCTGACAGTCTCCTGACTGTTCTCCCTGTCTACATTCCAGTGTTCTATACACTGATGATAAAATAATTTTCCTTAAGCCCAAATATGATTGTGATTCCCCTCCAACTCCAGTGGTTTCCTATTGCATGAAATATAAAATTATCAATTTAGCTTTCAAAGCTCTATCTAACTATCTCTATCTTAGCCTTTCCAGGCTCACTGCACTGTACTTCCTCTCCCACACTCTATGATCTAGACAAACTGGCTTTCTTCACTGTTGCTCACTCATTCTGTCATCTGCTATCTCTGTGACTTTGTATTCGTTGTCCAATGAATGTAATGGATTTTCTCCTTTCTCATACATCACTAAATCTTCCTCTTCCTTTAACACACAGTTTAGACACTGTTTTCTGCTTGAAGCTTTTTCTTAATTCCTCCAACTTCTAGTGATTTCTTCATACAGCCCCTTTTATTTATTTTATGTTTTGTTTATAAGTATATGTATATATTATATGCATATAGACATGACCTTTGTACTTATGCTGGATATATATCTTATATGCACTTCTTGGGTCCTCCATTAGAATGTAAGTTCATTGGGGGAGTCATATATTCTTTGTATTTGTATACCTAATACTTAGCACAGTGCCTGTGTAAGGAACAACACTCAGCAAATTGTAACAGAAATATGGAATATTTAGAGACAGCTCATGGGGGGGACCCTCTTCCTGCTTTTCTTTGAATGAAGTGGGGAAAGACAGTTCAGAAGGATAAGTCCCATGAAAACATAGATCCTGTACAAAAACCTTGCATCCTGTGGCATTCCTGGTTCTAGTGAGGCTTCATCAGAAGTGTTGGTCCCACCACATACCAAGATAAGATCTAAATGGGTTCATGATCTGGATATAAAGAGTGATTTTGTAAACAAGTTAGAGGAACATAATATAGTTTACCTCTCAGACCTGTGGAGATGGAATAAATTTATGTCCAAAGAAGAACTGGAACT
>JAJPUD010005209.1:109836-166672 GCA_023553655.1 Myrmecobius fasciatus
TGGAGAGACTTACATGAACTGATGCTGAGTGAAATGAGCAGAACCAGGAGATCATTATACACGGCAACAACAGTACTATATGACGATCAATTCTGATGGACATGGCTCTCTTCAACAATGAAATGTTTCAAACCACCTCCAATTGTTCACTGAAGAAAGCCATATACACCCAGAGAGAGGGATGCGGGATGTGGACCACAACATAACATTCTCATACTCCTTGATTGATGTTTGCTTACATTGTGTTTCCTTTATCTGATATATCGTTCGTGTAGATAAGATTTTTCTTGCACACCAATGATAAGTTTGGAAATATGTATACTTATATTCGATTTGCCAATATTTTAACATAATTAACATGTGGTGGATGTCCTGCCATCTAGGGGAGGGGTGGGGAGTTGGGGGGAAAAATTTGTAACGGAAAGCTATGTAGGGGTTGTTGTTGAAGAATTACCCACACATATGTTATTCAAATAAAATAAAAATTTAAAAAAAAAAAAAAAAGAAGTGTTGGTCCCATAAACTATGAAGCATCTCTCATTGGCTTGAAGGGATTAGAGCTAAAATGTCTGTGGGTAGACAACAACAAGAGAAAGATGTCAATTTGACCTGCATCTTTAAAGTTCATTTCTGGCGATGGTAAAAAAAATTATATAAATTATTGAATTTATATCACTTTGGAAGGGTAGGTGCATTGAAGAAGGTGGATAATAAGCTAGGTCTAGCTGAATTTGGGCTGGTAGTTCATTTGAAACTGGAATGATATGAAACACTCTCAGGTCATTGAACAGCTAATAAAAAAGTTACATGGAAAGAATTCTTGCCACCATGTAGAAATGTGGCTGGTCAGCAGGGCAGTTTCTGCTGTGAGAAAAGTCCTGAATTCTATAAAGCACTGACACCTTTAGGTAACCAGAAAGTCTACTGATAAGGGGACAGCTTGAGTCTTAGTTCCCTAGTCCAAGGACAGTTTCCTTATTTTATAGTAAGGAATAAAAGCCTAAGATATAGGAAGGGTCTCTGATGGATACTGTTCCTGTCAAGGAAGTTAGAGTGATCTATAAACCTACCAGCTGTGGTCAGCCTGGTATTTCTCTTTGAGAATTTGAAGATTTGTCTAAAAAGTGTGCTGAATGAACTGCTTGGAACTTTTTATATGGTACTTGAGAGGCTAATGGGAACTATGTTATATATACTTGTATGGGTCTCTTTAGTGTAAGGCACTAGGAGGGGCATAATATTTAATAATCAGAAAGAGTCCAAAGACACTTCTGAAATTTAGTATAGAGACAACAGTGCCAAATGTGTCCCAGTAGATTTGGGAGGTTGGGGTGATATATTCAATTTAAAAGATATATTCAATTCAATTTACAGTTTCTGCTAAGATGAAGAGAATCTCTCTTTTTCAGGTCTAGACACAGTTTATGTGTCTTTGTTCCCTGGTACTAGGATAGATGAGAATTTATATGTGCCCACGCTAACTGATTTCCAATGCCTGTGGATTATGTTACTTTCTAAGACACCTGTCACCATTTCACAATCTCCATTTTGCAAGAAAAATTCTGCCCCACTTGGTTACCAACACAAGTGATAACCAACCAGTCATTAAATCAGTCATCATCTCACAATTATTCTATTGAGGATTCTTTCTATTTCAAGCATGTTTTCACCTCAGTTTCATATACATTGGCAAGACCAACCATCCATCAGCAATTATAATTATGACTTCTGTAGTGAGGTCTTCACAAAGACGATTTTTGCTCTTTTCTCCTCTATAGACATGTTGTTCAGCAAATGGAAGAACACAGGTGTTTCATCAGCACATCTGATTTGGCTAAGATGATAGTTTTATTTTTCCCTCCAAACACCCAGGAAATGCTATTCATATTCTATCAAACTTGTCACTGAAATTGGAAGGCAACTGCAGAACTAATGATGCCCTGAATCTAAACAAGAGGCCACTTTTCATAAATCTCCAGAACCATCAAAAACTGGTTCTAAATGCACTCGAAAGCACTTTTAACTCAGTTACAATTTCTAAGGTTTAAGTTTTATGGTGCTTCAAACAATCAACATGCCATTTGTCTTTGTCTTTGCTGTTTTACAAAGAGAGAACACAAACTCAGTTAAAAATAAAATAAGGCTGTAAATCTCAATCAGTCTGGAGAGAGGATGTATGTTGCAGACTTGCACTTGGTATTTGATGGTTTATACTTCTAGCATTGCTGATTTTCTGCTGTGTTGGAAGAGTAGGCTGGTATGCCTCAAAGAAGAGAAAGTGAAAACACAAGAAACTATTAATTCTTCATCCTCCACGTTGCTAAGGACAGCAAAATGCTTTTAAAGGAAATAGAGGGAGAGCTTTAAGGGTGAAAGAGAATATGGGGCAAAGGAAGGAGTGATGGGATGAATCCAAGAGAGTTGGTAGAATGGCACAGTGTCACCTAGAAGAGGATGGGAAGGAAAAAGACAATTCCATAAGTATTTTTAGTTACAATGGGTTTGAAAATTCTCATAGGAAACCAGCTCATGTGATGAACAATTTTTTTTAATAAGTAGCAGACTTCCTGAAAAATAGAATGGAACCAAACACCTACTGAGATGATATATAAGCTGTAGTTTGCCTAGATTTTATCATAATATTTGATTAAAGTATCTCATAACACTCTCATGGAAGACATGAAGAGATGTCACTGGGCAACAATACAATTAAATGGATTTGGAACCAGTTGAATATAGACCAAAAGTCAATGGTTTGATGCTCCTTTGAGAGGTAATCTTCAGGAGTGCTATATGAATATGGGCTTGGACATATCATATTTAATATTTTTTACCAATGTCAATTAAAGATTTTGATGATATACATGTTCATCAAACAAACTGCAGAGTAATAGCTAGGTAATATTTAAGAGTCAGAATGAAATCAATAGACTAACACAAGGATGAATCTAATAAGATGAAATTCAGGAGAATGAAATAAAACATTTTACTCTGAGACTAAAAAAGTAAACTCCACAAGTAGAAAATAGGGGAGAAGGCATGGTTAGTTAACAGTTTGTAGTTGGCTAAGGGCCCCCTATTTTCTCAAACTCAATATTATTCAGCAATATTATGTGACAGCCAAAAATCTTGTGGCGAACTTGGGCAGCTATAAGAGAGGAATAATTATAATTCCTCTGTATTCTGCCCAATCATAACATATCTGAAATGCTGAATGAAGTTCTGAACATCAATTTTAAGAAGAATTTATCTCTCTTAACCATGACAAAAAGGATTTTTAAAAAGCCATATTGGAAGGAAAAGAAGTCTTAGCAAAGGAAAGACCAATGCTTAATTTAAAAGAAATTATGAAAGGAAAAGCTTTTCTTTAAACCTTTTCTTAGAAGGAAAACCTCTAATCTTTCATCATTACATTTAATGTAAGCTCTTGCATTTATATTGACAGAATTTGGTTGCGACTACATCTGATCCTGATGCTTTATAAGCACCTTTTTAAGATGTCAAGTCATAAATGGCCCATTTAATTGCTCTGGTGTTGATTTTTAGAGGTAACTTAAGTTTTATATTTTGGCAGCTATTCATAAATCTTTCAAATTCTGAGTTTTATTGGTATATAGTTGGAAGTATTCTGATATTTTTATTTGTGTATTCATTTCATTGTCATTCTTCCTTTTTTTCACTATGCTCATATTTTTCCTTTATTTTTGCACTAATTTTGCTAATGTCTTAGGTATTCAAATAGTTTTTTTTATTGCTCTTTTGTTTATTAATTCAATTGTTTTCCTACTTTGCCCATTTCTCCCTCTAACTTTTTATCTTGTGTGTTTTTAACCTTTTTCTAACTTTTATTTTTTTAAATAATAGCTTTTTTTTCCAGAATATGTGCAAAGATAGTTTTCAACATTCACTTTTGCAAAACCTTTTCTCCCTCCCTTCTCCCCTCTCCCCTAGACAGCAAGTAATCAAATATATGTTAAACATGTGCAATTCTTCTGTACATATTTCCATAATTATCATGCTACACAAGAAAATTCAGATCAAAAAAGGGAAAAAATAAGAAATAAAACAAAAACTAAGCAAGAAACAAGAAACAAGGTGAAAATACTATGTTGGGAACCACATTCAGTTCCCACAATCCCCTCTCTAGATGCAGATGGTTATCTCCATCACGGATCTATTGGAATTGCCTTGAATCACCACATTGTTGAAAAGAGTAGAGTACATACAGTTGATCATCACATAATCTTGCTGTTTCTATGTACAATGTTCTTTTGGTTCTAGTCACTTCACTTAGCATCAGTTTATGCAAGTCTCTCTGGGCCTTTCTGAAGTTTCTTATAGAATCTTTACTAATTTTTCAGTTGCAAATCTAATGTTAAATTTTTCTGTGTCTTTAATGCATATCAATATTTAGAGAGAGAAACTTTCCTCTATCTTTAGGATAATTCAAATATGATTATATTTTATATGAAACTTTTTATTGTTTAATTGTTTTTAAATTATGTCCAATTCTTTGTGATCCCTTTTAGGAAAGATACTAGGAAGGCTTGCGATTTCCTTCTCTACATCTTTACTGTGTGTGTGTGTGTGTGTGTGTGTGTGTGTGTGTGTGTGTATTGCTTCTGTACTTTGTTTGCATTGAGAATTATTAAATAATTTATTTTTAATCTTTAGATAAATAGACTCTTTTGATCAAACTTTCCTTAATTACTACTATTTTTTAATTGTACAAGTTAAAGTGACTTGTCCAGAGTTATACAATCAATATGTTACAAAGGAAGGATTTGAACCCATGTTGACTTAAAGCGAAGCTGGTTTTTATTGTGTGGGGGTCTAGAAAATGTAATGTCTAAAAGCCTGTCTTGCAAGATTTGAATTGACTGCCATTGAATAAATCTAAGAAGATAAAGTCCCTGGAAGTTTTACTTCTTCTAAGTGAACAGAGGGAGGAGTCTTATTGAGGACTTAGGCCTAGAAGAAAGAATTTTGACTTTGAAAAAGTTTCAATGGAGAGGGACAATAAAGAGCATGGTAGCTTAAATGGTAATGGCAATGGAAGTGGAGACAAGACTGGAGTGGACGACCCTTCCCAAGACTGATTATAACAGTTATAACAGAGTCTTTTCCTTTCCCTCAATTGCAGGTCATTTTATTAAGACAATCAAATCAAAAGTAAATGAACTTTTTGACCACTCTAGAGAAAGGACAAATTTTCTCTATCATCTATTTTATTCCTTGGCTTAATAACCCAAGTAACTTGATAGGAAAATTAATTACTAATAGTTTCTTTGTTATTTAAAAGATTTGTAAAGCAGCTAGTTGGTATTGTGGATAGAGCACTAGCCCTGAAGTCAGGAGGACTTGAGTTCAAATCTGATCTCAGACACTTAACATGTCTGAGATGTGTGACCTTGGGTAAGTCAATTAACCCCAGTTGCCTCAGCAAAAAAAAAAATGCTTATTGGTATTTACATTTACAAATAGTGGGTTAATAGATAAATATGAAAAAATTAACTCTTCTGAGTTTATGTTTTTGCTACAGAAATTGTGAGAACAGAAAATTATGTACATCTGATTATGCTAAATTCAAGTGGCTGAGAAATCACTTTCCAGGTTTGGCAATCAACAGACTGGGAGTTCAAAGCATTTGATGAATTCTATTTGTAATTTGTATTTTGAAGGTAGTTTTATTTGTTTTTTAGTTTTTCAGAAAAAGAAAGCCACATAAACTAGGACCTTCAGTATTCCCCAGTATATCAGTTCTTTTGCAATAGGGGCCTTTTCTCCCACCCAGGAAACAGACTAGAGCAGGGAACTAGAAATCTCATAGGAATATTATGCCCTGTGTCATCCACACAGACCTCTGCAGGAAAACATGTTTAGGCTGTTTGCCATTTTGAACATATTAATACATTTATGCCTTATCACATGATCCATTTTGTGAAAGGAAAAAGTAAGTTCTCTAATAATCCAATTTCATCATTTCCATATAGCTATAAAAATTTAGGCAATTTTTGTTTTCTATTCAAACCTATAACTTTTTTGTTGTTTAACTTTTTGTTTGAGTTCAATATTGAGGTCCAATATTAAAATGTCCTTTTATTTATCTGCTTTTGAAATACAAATTCCTTTTCTTTTAAAAATCTAGTTGCTCTTCTATTGTATATTATTTAATATCAATATTCTTTCATTGTCAATGGAACTTTCTAAGATGATATAGATACTGTAGATAACTTTCTTATTGCTTTTTAATTTGAATTCAATTTTGTCCAGTATCATGATTGCAACTTGTAATTTTCTAGAATCAACTGAATACATAATATGTAATCAATAAGTTACTGCTGTGGAAACAAATTAGCTGACTAGTATTTGCTTCTTTCCATTACCTCCTCACTTAGAAGATAAAAATCTGAATCCACCCACATTATGATGGTCTCTACCTCTGGGGCTTGGTTTTGAACAATGCCTCCTGTATGGTAAAGTTTCTTCTCCCTCTCTCCCAAGAGTGGCACAAAATAAAATTATTAAATAAACCATCTGCCCCTATCCCACACCCCTGTAGCTTTCCTCCTTTTCTTTTTTGGAGTCAGAGGCCAGAGATCTAATTATCCATTTTTTATTTTGGTTTGGGTTTTTTGTTTTGGGTTTTGTTTTTGGTTTTTGGTTTCTTTTGTTTGTTTGTTTGTTTGTTTACTGCATAGGGGTGAAAGAAAAAGATTCAGGTGCACTTTTAATTCTGCTTGTTGGGGAATTTGTATGATTATTGTTTAATTTTTAAATTCACATCTCTGAAATCTATCAAGAAATTTAAGATTAATAACTAGACTAGGATTGGCTTTCTAATCATTTTTCATTTCTCTATAAATTTCAGATGGCCACTAACTAATAGCATTTAACTCCTGAGTGCTCCAATAAATATACAAATGTGTGATACCAAGTTTTCATGGTCAAACAGATTCTATGTGAAAACAAGATACGAAAAGACATAACTGAAGGAAACATCATAAATAGATGCTATTCATAGCTCCCATCTCCGGGAGAAGGAATAGAAAGGAAAAAAAAAAGCTTTTGAGCAATTTTATAAGGTTTCTTGAAGAAATAGGAGCTCAGTCATTTTTCTCTCAGAAGTGTTTCTTCATGATTGGAGGCTGTGACAGAACACACTCCACTCCAATCAGGATGCAATTTCTCTTTTTAATCTCCATTGCTGCCCTCCTCTCCTCAATTTGCACAGGTCCTAAGAGAGGAAAGGCATCAGTGCTCAGTTCCCAATCTTCTCAACCATCTCTGCTCTCTCCCAAAGACCAATTCCAAAAATAACCAAAGTTCTGACTTACCCTATGCAACCCAATCTAAATTTTATAATGGTTCATTTATTTGGAGATTCTCTGAGACACTGAACTATATATTCCATGATGCTTAATTAGCCCCTTTATGTCTTTTTCTTTGCCTGCAAAATAACTGCTCTTTCAGAGGTAAGTGTACACACAGATGTGTTTCCCAGGTAGCCAGAAGAGTCATTATAATAGAAAATTAGAGAAGCTAATTGGATAGGGATTAAAGGGATTATGTGTGATTTACAAAGTATTAGTGATTATGTCCAGTTACCTATCAGAGTGATAATGTAAAACAAGTTGAATATTTCTTATTAAACAATTGGATTTCTTTTTTATTCCTACATCCTCTCCTTCCCAACTAGTAACAAAGAGTCTAGGGGGCAGGAAAGTAGAGGGGGCTATCTACTGATCAGTGATACGATGAAACAAAGTAGATCTCTAAATAGATAATTGGACTTCAAGTAATATTTCTTTGCTTTAAGTTCTTATGTCTGTGCAACTTGATCTGCCTCAAATGGAAAAAAAAAGAGGGGCTAATAAAGTTGCAGGAATTTACAAGAGATTACTGTCTCCAGGATAGGGTAAAAAAGAATTTCAGAGAGTCACTGCCTGAAAGATTAAAGAATAAGCTTTGGAAAAGGCTGACTAAAGGCAAAAATTTAAGAAGGAAAAAATAAAGGAGAACCAGACAATATAAATGAGAAACTAAGTAGCAATAAAGCTTTGTTCTGCATATATTTGGATATAGTACCCAAATTAAACTGATACACTGTAACCCTATAATTTTTCCTTTTGTTATAACCTTTCTTGGTGACCTCATCGGTTCCCATTGGTTAAATTATCATTTCTCAGCAGATGGCTCAGAGCTCTGATGATTCAGCCCTATTTCTCTCCTAAGTTTCCATCCTGCATCCTTAGTTGCCTATTGGACATTGCAAAGTGGATATTCTAGAAACATTTCACAATCAATGAAGCCAAAACAGAACTCATAATTTTTTTTTCTCTTAAACCCTCCTTTTTTTTCTGAACTTCCCCATTACTAGTCAAGGTACCAGAAGTCTTCCTTTCTTCCACCTTTTCTAATATTACCTAGAAACACTCCCTTATCCCATTCACATCCAAGCAGTTGCCAAATGTTGCTATTTCTACCTCCATTTAATCCCTTCTTTTTTTCTCACATATCTATCCCCTTAGTTCAGACTTCCACAACTTCTTGCACCTAGAAGCAGCTAGACAGCACAATGGAGCCTAGAATGGAATCAGGAAAACCCCAGCTCCAATCTAGCCAGACACATTTAGTACTTAGGTGACTCTGAGCCACTCACTTAGCCCGTGTACCTGGTTTTTCAACTGTAAAAAGAAGGCTGTACTGATGCCTTTCTGTTATAAAGCACATAGCAGAGTTCCTGGCACTTAAATTATTCTGCCCTCCCCTCTCCTTTAGGGCTTCTGCAATGATCCAGTCTCAAGCCTCATTCCACTTCAACCTATCCTCCATCATGTGTACAATGGATATTGTGCTTTCTTAGAGACTATCTGCTAAAGTATGTGAAGCCATAGGCCTCAGTCTCAAGGCTTAAGTTTCAATTTCCTAGAAAGCCTTGGGTCTCAGTCTCAAAGCTTAAATCTCAATTTCCTAGAAATCATCTAATTTTAGAATAATGAAACTTTTGCTTACATTACCTCATTTTTAGTCAATCCATAATCACTCCACCTACAATATAGGAGAAAGTAACTGCAAGAGCCAATCAAGACAAAACTTTGCATAAGGGGGCTTTGGGGGAGGGGTTCAGCAGTGCTTTTCTATTTAACCTGTGTTTCTCAGCTCCTCCTGCACACTCTTCATTCTTGACTGTCCAGGAGAGGGGACTGCCTGCTTCTCTTTCAAGATTCTAATAAACCTTTTACCTTCACTTTGAAAAATCTCCAAGTAGTCAGTTTGGTTAGGGTCTCTGTACCCCACACAATAATATTGCCAAATTTTTCCTTGTGTGCATTAATTGACCATGTCACCCAATAGTGGCTTCCTTTTGCCTCTAGAAATATAAATTCCTCTACTTAGGGACCAATTGATGAAACTATCTTTTCAGGCTCATTGTACATTGGTCTTCCCTTGGTTACTTATAGAGCAGGTTACTTCCTGTCTGTCTGTCTTTCCACTGGCCCAGAATGCATTCCTTTCTCACTGTCACTTCATGGAGTCCTTCTTTTCTCTTAAGACTATGTTCAACTGAGCCAACCATTATGGAGAATAATATGGAACTATGTTCAAAGGGCTATAAAACTGTGCATGCTGTTTGATCCAGCAATACCCTTGTCTGTATCCAAAGACAACCAAAAAAAGGGGAAATCATTTTTTAAAATTTTATTATTATTTTTATTATAGATGTTTATTTTCAAAACATATGCATGGATAATTTTTCAACATTGATCCTTGCAAGACCATGTGTTCCAAATTTTCCCTCCCTTGCCCCCACCTCCTCCTCTAGATGGCAATCCAATATATGTTAAACATGTTAAAATATGTTTAAATCCAATATATGTATACATATTTATACAATTGTCATGCTGTACAAGAAAAATCAGATCAAAAAGGGAAAAAATGAGAAAAAACAAAATGGAAGCAAACAAAAAGAGTGAAAATACTATCTTGTGGTTCACATTCAGTTCCCACAGTCATCTCTCTGGGTACAGATGGCTCTTTTCATCACAAGATCATTGGAATTCTGAATCATCTCATTGTTGAGAATAGCCATGTCCATCAGAATTGATCATCATATAATCTTATTGTTGCTGTGTACAAGGATTTTGTAGTTTTGCTCATTTCACTTAGCATCAGTTCAGGCCTCTCTGAAATCATCCTGCTAATCATTGAAAGAACCTATCTGTAGAAAAATATTCATAGCAGTCTTTTTGTCATGGCAAAGATTTGGAAATTAGGTGGATGCCCATCAATTGGGAAATATCTGAAGAAGTTGTTGTACATGATTGTAATGGAATGTTATTTCATTCTAAGAAATGATGAGCAGAGTGATTTCAGAAAAACTGAACTTATACACAAAGTAAAGTGAGCAGAAACACAACATGGTACTAAAAGCAATACTGTTAGATGAACATCTATGAATGACTTAGCTATTCCTCATAATACACTGATCCAAGATAATTCCAAAGGACTCATGATGGAATATACTATCCACCTCCAGAGAACCGACTGATAGAATCTGAATGAGAGTAAAGTATACTATTTTCCACTTTCTGTATTTTTTCATGTTTTTTTTCTCTTTTGGTTTGTGTCTTCTTTTAGAACATGATTAATACTGTAGTATATTTTACATGACTGAATGTGTAGAACTTGTATCAAAGTGCTTACTGTCTCAGGAAGGTGTGAGGGAGGTAAGGGGAAAAGAAAATTTGGAACTCAAAAAAAATTTTAAATTGAATATTAAAAACTGTTTATATGTAATTGGAGAAAAGTAAAATAATTGTCCTTATATGTAATTGAGGAAAATATTTCTTTTATTTTAATTTCAAGTACCATCTTCTACCTGAAGAATACTTTGAATTCTTCAACTTCTAGAGTACTCCTTCTGAAATTACTTTGATTAAAAGAAAATGTATACACACACATACACACACACACACACACACACACACACACAGAGAAAGAGAGAGAGAGAGAGAGAGAGAGAGAGAGAGAGAGAGAGAGAGAGAATGTGTATTGTCCTTCTTGTCTTTCTTATTAGAATATAAGTCAAGATATTATCCCCTGGTGTTATTAGTCTTCTTCAAGAATCTTAAAGAAAGGAATTTTCTCTTAATTTTTTGTTGTTATCTTTGGTATGTAGTATAGTGTCTGACAAATGGGGGTGTTTAAAGAACAATTCTTGATTCATTGATTTTAATTCTTTGTAAAATGATCCTTAAATTACTTGGTATAAGCATTTTATATATTTGCATTTTGTGAGAGCATTAGTCATATGTGTGCTTCTAATATTAAAGCTGACACAGAAAGAATATATAATTTTAAACAGATTAAACCAGATTGCGTTTTCATACCTATCTTTAATTAGATTTTTGACAATTTAATCATCAATTTCATTCTATGCCCAATGCTTTCAATAAGAAACACACAGCAACACCTAGGCTAAAATGATAAAGGGAAGAAAACACACACACACACACACACACACACACTTTGCTTCAGAAAAAGTCATAGATCTGAGAAAAATATAGAAGAGCATTAAGGTATTATCGTCAAAATAACCTGGGAAAATGTGAAAGAGGTGATGAGAAAAAGTCAGTCTATTTAAAAAATAGTTAATTAGACAAAAATGTCTACCCAGATTTTGAGATATCATACAAGAACTTTGCTTATTATATCACTCTTTATACCTAAATCATGAACCCATTTCAACTTTATCTTGGTATAGAGTGGTAGGTGTGGGTCAATGCATACTATTTCTGTCATACTAATTTCCAATTTTCCCAGCAGTTTTTGTCAAATAGTGAGTTCTTATACCAGAAGCTGGAGTTGTTGGATTTATCAAACATTAGATTACTATAGTCATTGGTTATTGTGTCTTGTGAACCTAACCTATTCCACTGATCACTCTATTTCTTAGCCGGTTCTGAATGGTTTTGATGACCACTACTCTATAGTTTTAAATCTGGTACAGCTAGGTCACCTTCATTTGCATTTTTTTCATTAATTACCTTGAAATACTTGACTTTTTGTTCTTCCAGATGAACTTTTTTTCATTCAGTTTCCAGTTCCTTGGCACTACAAAAAGGGCTACTATAAATATTTTTGCACATATGGGTCCTTTTCCCTTTTTTATGATCTTGTTGGGATACAGATCCAGTAGAGACACTGCTGGATCAAAGGGTATGCAGAGTATCTTATTCTTTTGGGCATAGTTCCAAATTGCTTTCCAGAATTTTTGGATCAGTTCACATGTCCACCAACAATGTATCAGTGTCCCAGTTTTCCCACATCCCCTCCACCATTAATCATTATCTTTTCATGACACCTTAGTCAATCTCACAAGTATGTAGTGGTATCTCAAAGCTTTCTTAATTAGTATTTCTCTAATCAATAGTGATTTAGAGAATTGTTTTCATACGACTAGAAATAGCTCTAAGTTCTTCATCTGAAAATCTTCTGTTCATATGCTTTGACCATTTATCAATTGGAGAATGGCTTATATTATAAATTTGAGTGAATTCTCTATATATTTTAGAAATGAGGCATTTATCAGAGCCCTTGATTATAAAATTTTCCCAATTTATTGCCTTCCTTCTAATTTTGCCTGCATTGGTTTTGTTTGTACAAAAACTTTTTAACTTAATATAATCAAAATTTTCCATTTTGCATTCAATAATCTACTTGAGTCCTTCTTTGGCCATAAATTCCTTCCTTCTCCACAGATATGAAAAATAAACTATTTTTTATTCTTCTAATTTTATTTTGTATCCTGAAACTTTGTGGAAGTTGTTCATTGTTTTTAGTTTGTTACTTGATTCTGTAGAATTTTCTAAGCATACCATCATATCATCTGCAAAGAGGAATAATTTTTCCCTCATTAACTATTCTAATTTTAATTTATTTTTCTTTCTTATTGCTAACGTTAACATTTCTAAAATAATAGTAAATATAAATGGTGATAGTGGGCAACCTTGTTTCACCTGTGATCTTATTAGGAATGCTTCTAGTTTATCCTCATTACATATGATGCTTGCTGTTGTTTTTAGGTAGATGCTACTGATCAACAAATATGGTCTTGGTACTTAAATCAGGAAAAGTCAAAACACAGAAAGTAAACATTGACCAATATCTGTAATGAATATTGATGTAAAAATTTTAAAATAAAATATTACAAGGAAACTAAAGCAAACATACCACAAAAAAGTATATACTATCAAGATGCATTTCTAGTAGTAATGTAGGTCTGGTTGAATATTAGAAAATCATTAATATAATTGGCAGCACTAATAAAAAGATAAACAAAAATCTTGTGATTATTTCAATAATGACTGAAGAATTTGATAAAATTCAAAAATTAATTCTGTTTAAAAAAAGACTAGAAAAAACAGAAATAAATGGAATCTTTCTTAATATAGTAAATACTACATCTCTAAAATCCTTAATTGGCATCATATGTAATAGAGATAAATTATAGCCTTTATCAAATGATACAAAAGGCAAAATGTGATATCTATTGTCCCTACTGTTATTTGATGTAGTGCTAGAAATGCTGATGATTTCAATAAGAAAAAGAAATTAAAAGTATCACTTTTGATGATATGCTGTATTACTTAGAAAACACTAGAGTCAACTAAAATTAATTTAAATGGATAATTTCAACAATATACAGATTTATTACACATAAATCGATATTTCTGAATAAGATGGATGGAAAGAAGGACAGAAAGAAAGAAGGATGAAAGGGAAAATCCACTTAAAATAACTACAGGATAAAAACAAGATGCAGGAGTCTACCTGCCAAGATACAAATGGGAACTATATCAATAAAAATTTAAAAAACACTCTTTGTACAAATAGAAACTTAGGTAATTAATTATTTATGGATAAACATAAAAATGATAATACTACCCATTTACATCTTCATGCCACACCAATAAAATACCAAAGAATTACTTTGTAGAGCTAGGAAAAATGAAATTCATATGGAAAAATGAAAAGTAAAAACCTTTAATGGGAAATAATGAAAAAGAACAGGGAGAGGAGTGAACTTTTGTAATAATTGCATTAAATTCTAAAAAACTAAAAGGTCTCCTTAATGAAACACATCATCAATCAAAAGAAAATAACCCACATCCATAAATAGGCAAATTTGACAATGTTATAATCAAAAAGAACTCTTTCTTTTATTTGAAATTTGCAAAGAACTTGCTCAAGATGATCATCTTAGGTAAACAGTCTTAAAATAAAAGGAAATTTGAAAAAAGGAAAAAAAAAGCATTTCGCATGAGGGAGCATATTGACTTTCAAAAAGTTAAAGAGAGAAGAAAAACTCAATTGTGAAAATAAAATGCTCTTTCTTGCCTTGGCATGGGCTGTTTGAAACACAAGCAATATAGTTTTATTTATTTATTTATTTATTTAGCTGAGGCAATTGGGGTTAAGTGACTTGCCCAGGGTCACACAGGTAGAACATGTTAAGTATCTGAGACCAGATTTGAACTCAGGTCCTTCTGACTTCAGGGCTGCTGCTCTATCCACTGCACCACCTAGTTGCCCCTAGCAATATAGTTTTATATTTATCTTTTACGAATGGATCTGTTGCATACTTAGGAGGGAAAGATGTGGACTCAGAAAACAGATCTTCTATCCAGTGAACACATCTTGATCCTATAGAACTCCCAGGAATGAGCAGAACGCTGAACTCAATAGAAGGCAGCTCCAGAAATGTCATAAAATTATCTTCAATACATGAAAAGAAAATTTTGGGAGAGGGAATTCTTATTATAGAGAGTATCAATCACAAGATTGATATGTTGTGACTGATTTGAGTTGAGTCTTCTCAATCTTTCACAGTGAGAGAAATAAAAGTTGCAAAAACTATTGCGTTATAAGAAATGACAAGCAGGATGATTTCAGAAAAACCTGGGAAGTCATATAAAACTATATATGGGAAAACATATGTCTTATATGAATTAATGCAAAATTAAGTGAGCAGAAGCAGGAGTTTGTTTTACATAGTAACAGTAATATTGTACTATAAAAATAACTGTGTATGACCAACTGTTCTCAGCAATACAATGATCCAAGATAATTCCAAAGGACTTGGGATGAAACTACTATTCACTTCCAGAGAAAGACCTGATAGAGTCTGAATGCATATTGAACCAAACTATTTTACTTTTTTTTTGGGGGGGGAAGGAAAGAGGAGAGTTCTTGTATTTTCTTTCATAACATGAATAATATGGAAAGATTTTGCATAACTATAAATATATAATATATATCAAATTGTTAGCTTTCTCAATAAAAGGGAAGGGGAGGGAAGGAGAGAATTTGTAACTAAAAACATTTTAAATAAATATTAAAATATTTATGTAAAATATAAATATATGTTATAAAATATAAATATAAAACTCATTTAAAATATTAAAAATTGTTGTTACAAGTCGTTGGGAAATATTAAAATTTGAAATAAAAAGTTATTCCTATTTCTTAAAGGCTGACTCTGTGATGACTAAATCATTTGCAAATTGTTCAGTGAATTGTTTACCACCAGAACTAAAAGATTGTGGAACTACATTTCCTTTTTTCCACACTTAGCTGAAACCCCATCATCACCTCGTGACCACTGTTCTCATTTCTAATACATGATTTCCATGTGGAGCTATTGTCACTCTAAAAGAACATACAGACAGATTACAAAGTATATTCAATAGGGCAATTCATTCCATTTTATTATCCCATTAAATCCCATTAATCACAACAGGAGCCTTGGAATAATCTGACTCCCTTCAAAGCTCTAAAACTCAATACAAAATATTCCTTAAATAAACCAGTAAGAATTTACTTACCTCAATAATAGATGGTGCAAAATCATTAAAAAAAAAAAAAAAAAAAAAAAATAAAACCCACCAAAACCTACCGGAGAAGAGTTCTTAGGACAGGATCTATGTTTTTAAAAGGAAAAAGGAGGCAATTTCAAAATAATTGATTTCCTTTATAGTTTTGTTTATGTTATTTTATACATTTAAAAAACATTCTGAAAAGAGATCCACAAGCTTTACTAGAACACAAAAAAGCCTAAGAACATTTAGTATGAATAATTTTTACCCTTTCATTAAATTTGACACTTCCTTTGACTTTGCAAATAAATATATTAGCTAAATGTTTTTCTCAGAACAGTCCTATAAAGTAGTTAGTATTTTATCCCCATTTTTGTTGTTTTGGAGTCATTTTTCAAGTTGGACAAAGCTGTTTTGAGAAAAACATTTAGCTAATATATTTATTTGCAAAGTCAAAGGAAGTGTCAAAGGGTACTTGAAGTGGGATTTTCATGGCAAATCACACTGGAGTGATTTGCTGTTTTCTTTTCTAGCTCATTTTACAGATGTGGAAACTGAGATAAACAGGGTTAAGTGACTTCCCCAGGACCCCAGAGTTAGCAAATCTGAGGTTAGATTTGAACTCAAAGAATGAAGGCTTCTTGACTCTAAGCCTGACATTCTCCTTACTGCAGCACCTAATTACCATCTTTAATTTGCTAATTTAAAAAACTGAAACTATATAAGTTAACTTGATGATGATCTCACAGCAAGGTAAATATTTGACATGAAATTTGAACCAAAATCTGAATCTTCACAGAACTTCTTTTACAATTTTTTTTTCCCCCTAAGGAAATTCAAACTCACCTTCCCCCTACCTAACAAAGATTGCCATATGCATCTCATGTCCATTCTGTATTTGTTGATTCCACAAGATGTTATTCCATGTTCATGTTCTTGAAAGTTAAAGTTCTTTAAACCTTAATCTGGTTACTGAAGATATAGTTAGTTATATTCCCTTTCCTAACTCCATGCATTTTCTTTTTCTGTGTTCAATTATTTATTTAGCACTTTATTTTTCCCCAATTACTTGTAAAAACAATTTTTAACATTTAACAATTTTAACATTCATTTTTAAAATTTCAAGTTCCATGTTCTCTCTCTTTTCCCACCCTCTTCATTGAGTTGGCAAATAAATTTAATAAAGGTGATACAATACTCAGTTATAGAAAACCTTATAGTCGCTTTATATATTATTATCTATTAATTCCATCTTTCTGGAAGACTTTCTAAGCTTCTTTTTGCCTCATGTTTTTTTCTGATTTCCTTCAAGTACCAGTTAAAATATCATATTTTACAAGAAACCTTTCCTGATCCCCTTTAATTCTATAATTTTTCCTCTGTTGATTATCTCCAATTTATCCTCCAAGCCATGTCTGGCTTGTATATAGTTATTTCTATGTTGTCTTTCCCAGTAGTTTAAGATTCTAAGAAGAAGAAATTTCTTGTATTCTTTTGTGTCCACAGTGCTTTAGCAGAGTGACTAGTATGTAGTAGGGGCTGAATAAATGCTTCTTGACTAGTGAGTAAACTAGAGCATTTCCCATAGAGCCTAAATTCATAGAGAGGGGACTAGATCTCTCTTGCTTTCTCAGGTTCATTGTATCACTATTCCAGAAGAGCAGAAAAGCTCTAAAACAAAACTTTCAACATACCCCATCTAACTTCTCTGCAAAAGTGGGTTAATAAGGATGCTTTCATAGAAAGTATTCTTTGGTACTATGTGGATATATATGTATGCTAAGTTTATTTCCTCTTTCACAAAAACCTAAAACACAAAAGATTCAGAATAAAGCATTAACAATATAGGTACTCGGGGCAGTTAGGTGGCGCAGTGGATAGAGTACCAGCCCTAAAGTCAGGAGGACCTGAGTTCAAATTTGGTCTCAGACACTTAACGTTCCCTAGCTCTGTGACCCTGGGCAAGGCATTTAACTCAATTGCCTCAGCAAAAAGCAAAAAAAAAAAAAAACAAAACAAACAAATAAAAATATAGTAACTCATCGACATTGTTACAATAACTTTGAAAGTTAATGATATTTTGAAGGATACTGAAAAGACATTTCACTTTCACCTTGGGTCAGGATTGTCCAACCAGCTTGGAAGATCTTAACTGATAGGAATGGCTACTTATTCCATTCAGAGTGCAGATAATCCTGAAGGTGCCTCTTTTCTTGAAAAAGTTCCAAATAGAGGCAGCTATCAACAACCTTGGACTGGTAACTCTTGAATCCATAAAGTAACTGCAAAGTCTGGAAAATCTTTCCAGATTATTGGTTGCTGGCTACAAATGTGCTGAGAGAAGAAATGTAGAAGAAAGCAGCTAGGAATTCAAGCTTATTTGGGCCAATTCATGTTCCAGCTTCCATGTCTCAAGCTGTTGGCTATTATTGCCTCAATTAGGGGAGAAGTAAAAGAAGGGGAATCTCCCCATTGAAGGGGAAGATTGCACTCCGTAGCCTTTCTTCCATGAAACTCTGTGACCAGTAATCTTTAACACAAGCCTAAGGCATAGAAATTAGTGAGGAGTTACTGTAAGAATACAAAGTACTGATATCTAAAACTATATTATAAAGCAGCAGTCATCAAAACCATTTGGTACTGGCTATGAAATAGAATAGTCAATCAGTGGCATAGGATAGGATCACAGGACAAACTAGTCAATAACTATAGCAATTTAGTGTTTGATAAACACAAAGACCCCAGCTTCCGGGATAAGTACTCACTATTTGGCAAAAACTGCTGGGAAAATTGGAAATTAGTGTGGAAGAAATTAGGGCTTGAGCCACACCTAACACCACATACCAAGATAAGATCTAAATGGGTTCATGATTTAAATATAAAGAGTGATATAAGCAAAATGGAGGAACATAGGATAGTTTACCTCTCAGACCTGTGGAGATGGAATAAATTTAAGCCCAAAGAAGAACTGGAACTCTTAATTGAACACCAGATAGATAATTTTGACTATATTAAGTTAAAAGGTTTTTGTACAAACAAAATTAATGCAGACAAGATTAGGAGGGAAGCAATAAATTGGGAAATCATCTTTACATTTAAGGGTTCTGATAAAGACCTCATTTCTAAAGTATATAGAGAATTGACTCATATTTATAAGAATTCAAGCCACTCTCCAATCGATAAATGGTCAAAGGATATGAACAGACAATTTTCAGATGATGAAATTAAAACCATTTCTAGTCATATGAAAAGGTGCTCCAAATCACTATTGATCAGAGAAATGCAAATTAAGACAACTCTGAGGTACCACTACACACTTGTCAGATTGGCTAAAATGACAGGAAAAGATAATGACGAATGTTGGAGGGGATGTGGGAAAATTGGGACACTGATACATTGTTGATGGAACTGTGAATGGATCCAACCATTCTAGAGAGAAATTGGGAACTATGCTCAAAAAGTTATCAAACTGTACATACTCTTTGACCCAGCAGTGTTTCTATTGGGCCTATATCCCAAAGAGATCTTAAAGGAAGGAAAGGGCCACACATGTACAAGAATGTTTGTGGCAGCCCTTTTTGTAGTGGCTAGAAACGGGAAACTGAATAGATGCCCATCAATTGGAAAATGACTTAATAAATTATGGTATATGAATGTTATGGAACATCATTATGCTATAAGAAACGACCAGCAGGATGATTTCAGAGAGGTCTGGAGAGACTTGAATGAACTGATGATGAGCAAAATGAGCAGAACCAGGAGATCATTATACACGGCAACAACAAGACTATGGGATGATCAAATATGATGGATATGGTTCTCTTCAACAATGAAATGTTTCAAACCAGTTCCAATTGTTCAGTAAAGAAAGCCATATACACCCAGAGAGAGGGATATGAAATGTGGACCACAATATAACATTTTCATGCTCTCTATTGATATTTGCTTGCATTGTGTTTCTTTTCTCAGATTTTTTTTTCTTGTAGATATGATTTTTCTTAAACAACAAGATGTGTGAAAATGTGTATACATATATTCAATTTGTCAAGTATTTTAACATAATTAACATGTAGTGGACTTCCTGCCATCTAGGGGAAGGGTGGAGGCTAGAGGGGAAAAATTTGTAACAGAAAGCTTTGTAAGAGTCAATGTTGAAGAACTGCCCATACATATATTTTGTAAATAAAAAGCTTTAATAAAGAAAAAAAAGAAAAAAAATTTTCCAAAAAAAGAATCCAAGTACTGAGATGTCTTTTCACAAAGGATGGGCTTTCAGAGAAAGTGGCCAGAAAGTAAGGGCAACTCCATGAGAAATGTCCCTAAACAACTTATTTCCTGCTTTAAACAGAGAACAAGATGCAAAAATGGTCCCACTCTGCTCTTATTTGTCATCAGGGTTCAGGTTAAAGCAATACTTCAGATTGGAAATTTATAGGTGATTGCTATATAGGAAGCTAACATAAAAAAATAAACCCCCAAGTATTTTTATTACTATGCAGTGCAGCAAACTGGCGAACAAAATCTGGGAAACCAAGCAGATACACACACTATGTGGCAATATAAACAAAGATTCATCCCCACAGTTGCAAGAAACTCATCCAGCTAGAGTGGAAATGTGTTGGGGCGAAAATACTCCAAGGTTGAGTCTCAGGTGGTGAAATAATATACGCTAAAAATGAGCTTGGTTAAGGATAGATAAAATATTGCTGAATGTAGGAGGGACCACTGTTAATCAGATGTGGTGGAAAAATTTTGAGTTACCTATTGATACCAAACTTAAGTCTGAATAGGGGGAGTTTATTAAAAAAAAAACAGAGGGGGGCAGCTAGGTGGTGCAATGAATAGAGCACCAGCCCTGAAGTCAAGAGGACCTGAGTTCAAATCTGGTCTCAGACACTTAACACGTCCTAGCTGTGGGACCCTGGGCAAGTTACTTAACCCCAATTGCCTCAGCAAAAAAAAAAAAAAAAAAAAAAAAAAAAAACAGAGGGAAGATCTAAGTGAACTATCTAAGATAGCAGAAAAGAATGACAAGACCCTGCAGCCAGACAAGAGTCTTAATCAATTAAAAGCGATGAGTATTATCATCCTGACAGCTGTGACATGGGTGAAAACAATGGAAAAATACAAACCTTGTCTGTCCTTTCCTATATGCTTTATGCAGAAATTAGAATAACACAGCAAAAGACTCCATGTGGGATTCCTTTTGATATAACTATATAATACATATATATGTACATATATAAATATAAAACAAAAATAAAATAAATACAAATATAAAATATATGTAATATCACACTATATAACAAAAATACATATTATAAATATGAAATAAATATAAAACATAGGGTCAAATGATATTTATTCAAAGAAACATTTATTATGCACTTACTGTGTGTCAGGTGCTGTGCTAAGCAGTTAGGATATGAAAAAAAGCAAAACCTAATCCCTGTTCTCAAGAATCTCAGTCTCTTGGGAAGACAAAATGCAAATCATGTACAAACAAGAAATATACAGTATACACTGGAGGCAATCTCAGGAAGCAGACAATAAGATTAAAGAAAACTTAAAGGTTTCTTGTAGAATCCAAGACTTTAGCTAAGACCTAAAGCCTGGAAAGCCAGGAGACTGAGATAAAGAGTTTTTCAGACCTGAGGGACAGCCAGTAAAATGGCACATCCTGTTAAAGGAACAGCAAGGAGGTCAGCATGTAAGATATAAGAAGATTGGCAATGTAGGAAGAAGCCAGGGGATTTTCAAAGTCAAACAGGATTTCTTATTGGATGTTGGAGTTAATAGGAAGCCATAAAAATTAACTGAATATGAGGGCAACATTGTGAGATCTGTGATTTAGGAAGATTTGACAGTTGAGTAAATAGACCTTCCTTTATCAAATCTCCTTAACTACAAGGAAGACATGTGATTTGGAGAATTTGGCAGTTACTACAACAGCTTAAACTGAATAAGCTTGAACTCTAGATTAAGGAAATTTTTTTGGAATGGAGGTCATGGGAAAAGTTTTTTTTTTTAATTAAAGATTTTTGTTTTCAAAATATATACATGAATAATTTTCAACATTCATCCTTACAAAATCTTGTGTTCTAATTTTTCCCCTTCCTTCCCCCAACTCCCTCCTCTAGATAGCAAGTAATCCAATATATGTTAAACATGTGAAATTCTCCTATATATATTTCCACAAATATGCTGCACAAGAAAAATCTGATCAAAAGGGGAAAAAATTGAGAAAGAAAAAAATGCAAGCAAACAACATCAAAAAGAAGGAAAATATTATGTTGTGATCCATGTTTAGTTCCTACTCTCCTCTCTCTGGGTGCAGATGGCTCTCTTCATCACAAGACCATTGAAACTGTTCTGAATCATCTTATTGTTGATGAGAGCCATGTGTACCAAAACTGATCATCATATTATCATATAGAAACACTGCTGGGTCAAAGGGTATGCATAGTTCCAAATTGCTTTCCAGAATGGTTGGATCCGTTCACAGCTCCACCAACAATGTATCACTGTCCCAGTTTTCCTACATCCCTTCCAACATTTGTCATTATTTTTTCCTATAATCTTAGCCAATCTGACAGGTGTGTAGTGGTATCTACTACACTAAGAGGTATCTTAATTTGCGTTTCTCTGATCAATAGTGATTTGGAGCACCTTTTTATATGACTAGAAGTGGTTTTAATTTCTTCATCTGAAAATTGCGTCTTCATATCCTTTGACCACTTATCAATTGGAGAATGGCTTGAATTTTTATAAATTTGAGTCAGTTCTCTATATATTTTAAAAATGAGGCCTTTATCAAAACCTTTGAATGTAAATTTTTTTTCCAGTTTATTGCTTCCCTTCTAATCTTTGCATTAGTTTTGTTTCCACAATTTTTTTTAACGTAATATAATCAAAATTATCTATTTTGCATTCAATAATATACTTGAGTCCTTCTTTGGTCACAAATTCCTTCCTTCTCCACAGATCTGAGAGGTAAACTATCCTTTGTTCTTCTAATTTGCTTATAATATCACCCTCTATGTCTAAATCATGAACCTATTTCAACTTTATCTTGGTATAGAATGTTATTTGTGAGTCAATGCCTAGTTTCTGCCATACTAATTTCCAATTTTTGCAGCAGTTTTTATCAAATAGTGAGTTCTTATCCCAAAAGCTGGGGTCTTGGGTTTGTCAAACATTAGATTGTTATAGTCATTGATTATTTTGTCTTGTGAACCTAACCCATTCCCCTGATGAAGTACTCTATTTCTTCATCAGTACCAAATGGTTTTGATGACCTCTACTTTATAATATAGTTTTAGGTCTGAAACAACAAGGCCACTTTCATTTGCAATTTTTTTCATTAATTCCCTTGAAATTCTTGACCATTTGTCCTTCCAGATGAACTTTGTTATTATTTTTTCTAGCTCTGTAAAGTAATTTCTTGGGAGCTTGATTGGTATGGCACTGAATAAGTAGATTAATTTAGGTTGTATTATCATTTTTATGATATTCACTCGGCCTACTCTTGAGCACTTGATATTTTTCTAAGAGATTAGATATGACTTTCTTTGTGTGGAAAGAGTTTTGTAATTGTGTTCATATAGTTCCTGACTTTGCCTTGGCAAGTAGACTCCCAAATATTTTAAATTATCAAGTTATTTTAAATGGAATTTCTCTTTGTATCTCTTGCTGCTGGACTTTGTTGATAATATGTAAGAATGCTGATGATTTATGTGAATTTATTTTGTATCCTACTACTTTGCTAAAGTTGTAAATTGTTTCTCATGTAATTCTCAGGGAGAAACTGAGGCAGTATCACACATTGGAAATTAGGTAATACTTTATTGATGTTAATTGAGAGTTCAGCATCCATAGCTATGGATCAGGACTGCTGGTACTCATGTCTCAAAGCGTACAGTCCAACCCAGAGATTTTATACTGACAGGCATGTCAGTAGACTGAATAGTACAAAGTATTCAGTACCTCATTGGTCGGGAACACGAATTTTATAATCTCCATAGCCCAGGGAGACAAAGAACTCATGGGAACAGCTGAGCACATCTGGTGTCCAAGGAAACCATAAATTCAGTTCTGGCAGGTAAGGAGTAAAGGATGGCAGAAACTGGGAGAAGACTGTAAGTCTGGGTCATACAGATAAGGGGTATGTCGAGGCTGGCCACCTGGAGGTCTCATAACTCCTTTGGAATGTGAGTCCAATTATTTCTGAAGGTCAGGAAGTGAAGATTGCTATTTTGGGGCAGAACAATTAAGGGAGACTGAAATAGCAACTGAGGGAAACTGAGACATGGGAACTGTGGCACAACATTAGCATTTTTTAGCTGATTCTCTAGAATTTTCTAACTATATCATCGTATCATCTGCAAAGAGTGACAATTTGATTTCCTCATAACCTACTCTAATTCCTGTAATTTCTTTTTTTTCTTATTGCCAAAGCTAACATTTCTAACATAATATTGAATAGTAATGGTGATACTGGAATCTTGTTTCACTCCTGTTCTTTCTGGGAATGGTTCTAATTTATTCTCATTACATCTGATGTAATAGATGCTATCGATCATTTTAAAGAAAATTTCATTTATTCCTATACTTCCTAGGGTTTTTAATAGGATTAGGTGTTAGTTTTTGTCAAATGCTTTTTCTGCATCTATTGAGATAATCATATGATTTTTGTTAGTTTGGTTATTGATATTGTCGATTTTGCTAATAGTTTCCTAATATTGAACCAGCACTGCATTCCTGGTATGAATCCTACTAGGTCATGGTGAATTATTCTGGGGATAACTTGTTATAATCTCTTTGCTAATATTTTATTTAAGACTTTTGCATCAATATTCATTAGGGAAATTGATCCATAAATTTCTTTCTCTGTTTTGACCTACCTGGTTTAAGTACCAGCACCATGTCTGATACTTAAAGAAATTGGTCATAAAAAGAAATTGGTAGGATTTCTTCTTTCCCTATTCTTTCCAAATAGTTAGAATTCACATGAAAATCCATTTGGCCTGGAAGGTTTTTTTCTAAAGTGGGACTATTTAATTGATAGGTTACCCCCTGCCTGCCTGATTGAAACAGATCTTTTCTGAAGTTCTTCAAAAATATATTCTGCTGGAAAATTTTAAACTCCAAATATTAGTGGGTTCTGTCACTTCAAAACCAATTCAGAGGCTTGATTTAGTGTTTATCTGAGGGACAATAGGGAGAGCTCAGATAAAGACATATCTCCTCTCTTGACTCCCCATGAAAGAAGTTAAAAGGTGAAGGCACAAATCATAAGAATATGATTATGAAGTTATACTAATAAACTTACTAGGGTAAGTAATTTAGATTCACACAACAAAAGAAATAAAATATAATAAATCAATTTTCAATTTCACAATTCTCTCCTTTATGAATCGCTTAGCCTGATTAAAATTATAAATTAAAGTATAATTAAAATCATGTGTCTATCACTTAGTAAACAGAAGCAATGATTACAGAAACAAAAAAGATGCTGAATTAGAAGACTTAATACATCCTTGCAAAGTTACTTCTTGATCAATAATACAACAAATTTCTAGGAATCAGTTAAAACTCTAATACAACAATTAATACAAAGTCAAAAGATAATGATGAGACTTATGACCAGGAGTGTTAGTTTTACTAGAATAGCTAGGAAACCTCCTTCTTATAGCCAGGAAAAGATCCAAGAAAAGCAGTAAAAAAGGATCTCCCATGAGCTATCATTAAATATTCCATGCATGGCTTTCTGTCACAATTTGCTTAAAACATAAAACATTGGTGCTCATGGTTATCTGTAATGATTTCCCTATTTATTTGTGTAAGAAAAATAGGATTCATTAATAATAATAAATTGTTCCCCCAGAGGTAGCAGTGATGACATCAAGAACCCAACAATTGTGCAGGACTGTTTCTGCTCAAGAATTTACCTTTATTTACCTGGAAGAAGGAGATATAACTGGATGCCTCAGAGATGAATTGGGTAGTATTTCAAACTAGACTTTCAAACTCTGCAGAATTGTTTATAATTAAATCTGTTGTTGATATTATACTCAAAATGGGCATTATATCCCCAAAGAATCCATGGACTGGAGTGGAGGCAGCCACAGTTTCTTCTTCATCTCATTTTGTAGCCACAGCACCAAGTCCCAAAATTTGTTGCAGTTCTTGTTGTTGCTTTCTACTAGACCTGTGAGATGGTTCCAAACTGACACTGAAGGAGCCCTGTGGGTTATCAAACATGTTCCATAGTATCAAGAAAGAAGGAAAGACTAAGCCAATTTACTGTAGATGTAAAATTAATCTCCAGTCACTAGTCCCTAAGTAAATTCTAGATATACTGCTGTGGGAGTCGAGAATTAAAAAAGAGAATGTTTTTGGTCATATGTCATTGAGTCTAAAGAGATAGGTTTAAGCACATTCATCTGAATGTATAGAGAATGGAAAAATTAGGTTACAAGTTACATTTCACAGTGTTCCCTACATTTGTAGTAGTTGATAAAGTTGCATTCTTTTTGACACAGAGATCAAAGTTTAGCAGAAGTTGTAGGAGTGGAGGAATCCTGTATTTAAAAAGTACTTCAGAGGACGCATTATATTTTGCCCAAACTTGAGAATTCTTGGGAAGTCTGAATATAACTGAGACGTTCAATTGTGATAAATTGACTGGTTTCTAAGTACTACTTTTTTTTTTTTTTTACAGACGGCAAATTTTTACAGATGGCAAAAACAAAAGGTACAAATGGACTTTCAAAAGATGGTGATTCACTGAAATTCTCCTCATGTACAAGTTGGCTTGGTCCCATTTGCATGACAAGATTTCATGTGACACTAGTGTTCCGATAGAGCTGATGACAGACTCAGAGTACTCATAGAATTCAGTGACTATACAATGGTCTTGAATAGGAAGTCTAATGATGCTGTTTACAATTTGTAAATGTCCAAGTGGGGCTTAAGATAGCAAGCAGTCATCCAAAATTGTGGCTCAAAAGCATGTTAGTTGAATGTTTGTGATTAGCACCTATATAACAAATTTCCTCTCTCATAGGGTTTGGGACCTCTTGATTATCCTCACTCTGGTTTAGCCCATCTGCCAAAACAGTTTACCAAGATGTAGCTGCTGTGCTACTCCATTGCAGAGAGCAAAACTTCTTTAGACTGGCATTCTAATGTCAAGTGGGTGCTTGCCAAAAAGATTATTTTTTGGAGAACTCACCCAGGGCAAGCACTCCCAAGGTGGCCAGAAAAAAGCGACTCAAGGACACTCTCAAAGTTTCTCTTAAGAACTTTAGAAATGATTTATAACCTAGGAGACCCTGGCACAGAACCACCCATCATGGTGTGTCCTCATTAGAGAAGCAGCTTTTTATCTATGCAAAGCAGAATTGTATTAGCTCTGAAGTAATGTGAGATACCAAAGTTAGAGGAACCACTCCCAGATGTTCATAAGGACTATTTGTGTCCAACTTATGGCAGAGAATTCTGAGCTCATATTGGTCTGGTCAGCCATAGTCAGATACAACTCTGACATACAATTCTAACATACTGATATCATTTTGGTCCTTTTTGAGAACAAAAGGCAACAACCAACCAAATCTCATTTTAAAAAAAAAAAAGCCATCACTGTAAAAGTTTTGACAAAAAACACCATTAAGGTCATCTTGAGGCTACTCAATCAGGTCTACAACAAGGGGATAGTCATGTAGAAGTTCTCCAGACTTAGGAAGATTGCAGGATTAAAAATAGCAATGCTTGACTTGATGTTTTCTCAGCCAAAAAGGGTAACTTCATTATCTGCCAAGTCTAGTTTGGCCAGAATAATGAGTCATTGAGTTGAATGACTAAAATGTTGGGTCAAAAAGTCAGAGGCCACCCCTCTTTCTTTCATGGAAAAAAAAGGGGAAAAGGGTAATCTAGGAGTGTTAGTGCAGAAACCTATAACAGAAGTCTGCAAGAATTGTAAAGATTCCAGAACAGTCTTTACTGAAGAAAATTAGGGGCTCTGTGAACTCTTCAAAGAATGGAATCCATTGTTGGCAGTATCATGTTGCACTTAGTATAGCATGATGCTGTTTGATGGGCTCTGGAGATTATGGAGTCATCCATAAACATTTTGGAGAAATCCAAAGAGTGGAGGCAGACAAAATGAAACCATGATATTGAACCTGAGGGCAGGACCAATGAACCTTACATTTGGAGACATTGCAACCTGTTTACTAAAGCTGAAAAAGATGGCTATCTGGTTGATATGAGGGGCTGCTATTAGGAGTTCATCAACATACTAGAATAAAGAAGTGCCTTTATAAATGATAGAAGCAAACTCCTAATGAAAAATGAGAGAATAGATTTGGGATTTCTATATAGACTTGTGGCAAAGAAGTCAATGTTCATCATGTGTTCTTCAAGATAAAGTGCATCCTTATTTTTCCCCCTGACTTTATTGGCATACCTTCTAGCTTGTCCTCCTTACCAATTACTTTGTGTTCCAAATTTTCCACATCCTCTCCAACATTTGTAATTCCCCCTTTCTATAATTTTAAGCCAATCTAGTAAATATAATTTACTAGATTGACTTAATCTTAAATTCTATAACCAATAATGATTTATAACATTTTATATGACTATATATTGTTTTGATTTCTTAATTAAAAACTACCTGTTTATATTCTTGAACCACTTATTAATTGGGGAATGATGCATATTCTTATAGATTTGATAATATTATATATTTTAGACAAGACCTTTCTCTGATAAAATGTTTGTACAATTTTTCCCCAATTTTCTGCTTTCCTTCTGATCTTGGCTATATTTGTACAAAACTTTTCACCTTTTTTATCCATTTTACACATAACTTTGCTCTAACTCTTGTTTGTTTAAAAAATTATTCACCTATCCTTAAGTCTAACAAGTAATATTCTCCATATTCTCCTAATTTTCTGTAAAATCTCTATATCTGTCCTGTCTCCATTTTGAAAGCCACTTAATTTTATTAATTATTCATTTTCTCCCTGAAGGATTATATTGTTTTGCAGGGCAGGTGGTTCTTGCCCTCTGAAATATCATATTCCAAATCCTCTGATCTTTTAATGTGAAAGTGCTAAATCCTTTGCAATTCTGACTATGGCTCAACAGTATCTGAATTTTTCCTGTTTGCAGTATTTTTTCCTTGTCCCCGAAGTTCTAGAAATTGACTATAATTTTCCTGGGAATTTTCATTTTAGGATCTTTTTCAGATTTAGTTTTAACTTTCTCTTTTATCTCTTCTTTCATAAAGATATTTGGATGCAACATCCAATGATTAATGTGGTTTTCTTTCCAACCAAAGAAACTTTAGGGAAAATAATCCTAAATTTCAGGAATGGGTTAGCTAAGAAAGGCAAAATTAGGAATTTATGCAGGAGTCAAATGGATCTAAGCCAGCATACTAGTTTAGTATTCTTACACTACTTATCAAAAAAAATAGAATAAAATTTTACTTTATTCCCAAATTGTTTCTTGAAATTTGCTCTAGTTATCTAGTGAATAGCACATGCTTCTATTCTCCTAATCAAGGAGCCTATAATAATCTATTGTAATCTGGATTGTTAGGATTTTAGACTAGGTTCTACACAGTCCAATTAGGGAGAACCATACTCCATTCTTTACCTCTTTGCAAGTGAATAAGAAAGAGTGATTTCTGTTTCAAAAAAGACCAAGTCTCCAAATGTCTTGGGAAGGAGTGGAAGGAGCAAGAAATAAAAGTGACAGATGAAGAAAGAGAAGGCACAACAGGATAGTGAGAAGCAGATCTTTTAAAGCTCTGTAAGTCAGACTCTTTGGAGTTTGATTTTTTTTTTATGGTGAGGTTATTGAATATCTGCTCCTAATCTCTTCAAAATACCAAGGTCAAAAGTTCCAAATCTAGACCAAAATAATTTGCAAGTTGCATCACTTTCAGTTCTAGACCAGATTTCATATAACATGATGGTATGTTTCTTTGGCATTCTCAATTGAACTGGGAGTTTTACTTGTTTCCAGAAAAAAAAAGGAATATCTCTAAAGAGGTTCATTTTGGCATGCTATTTTTGGACACCATGATTTTTTACAACTTGTCTCCTTTGAGGTTGGATAAATTTTGAATTGAAAACTGTTAGAAATATTTATAATGCTAGTTTTCATTCCTTCTTTCTTTGGCAAAGAAAAGGAGGAATTTTACCCCTAATTATCAAAGAGTCAATTTGTTTAGAATACAAACAGGTGAGATTTAAAGAATCCAAATAAAATCCAAGAAGCACTAATAGGGAATGCATCCTAGTGGTCCATGATATTCCAATTGATAGTTCTTGCTTTCGCCTAACAGTGCCATTCTCAAGAGTTTCAGAGTAGGTGTTATCAATCAGGTACCAGTGGCCCCTTTATATCTAAGGTCAGGAAAAAGTCAGGTGATTCTACCAAAATACAAACACAGTCACACAGAAGCAATAACTAGCAAAGTATTCATCTTCAACTTCAATTTGGAAAGTGACGATTAAGTTCTTCATATTTGGTAGAAAGTTAACTTTACATTTCTAGACTCTTTGCCAACTTATAGGTTTATGAAGATACATACCTGATGATACAATGTCACTAATTATTATCAACATCCTTAGGCAAATTTGGGGATTTGCAAAATTCTGCATATTACAAGCTAATGATGAAATGTAAGAGTTCATTTGCTTTTATTTTATATTATTACTGGATCCTAGTATACTTCTACCAGCCCCTTTAAACAATAAAGGGAGAACTGGAAGTTTCCCAAACAATGAGGAGAGAGAGAGACAGAGAGAAACAGACACAGAGACAGAGACCAACAGAGAGACAGAGACAAGAGACAGACAGAAAGAGGGAGACACAGAGAGAGGGACAGAGAGAGACAGCGTGGGGGGGGGGAGAGACAAAGACATAAGAGAGACAGACAAGCAACGAATCTACTTATTCTTTCTCTTGAGGGAGATGCCTGGATCCACCCACTGTGCATCGATCCTACCTTGGCTCAGAAGAATTGGAATGAACCTGAGGGGGAGTCAGGGGCAGACTTTTTTCAAAAAAGTCCCTTGATGAAATAAACAGTTGTGCATTCTAGAAACTTCTGAAGAATTGTATTAGAGGTCAGTCTCTTACTCAGGCATAACATGGAGAACCAATAAGAAAAATTTTGAGACAAAATTCCAACCATTAATTTATTAGCATATTTAGTAGCTTGATCAATTTATTGGCAAGGCTAACAATTGCTAAAAATGGAGTTAATGTTCTCTCAATGGCTTCAAGTGAAGTCTAACAGACTCTTTCCCAGTGATTTACCATCAAAATTTGATGAACACTAACATTAGCTTGATATTTCTCCATTTAGATACCCATTTCTCAAACTCCCTTAACCTTAAAGAAGATATAATCCAGGAAATTTGTGAGTTGCTGCAACAGCACAGATTGAATAAGCTTGACCATTGAATTAAGAAAGCTTCTCTAAATTATGATCAGTGAGACAAGTAACAAAAACAGATAAAGTCACAAGACAAGAATATACAAGGTGCAAGAATAGAATTGTAACCCAAGTAACCAGAGGTTACATGAATGAATTTACAAGGATAAGGAATTTAGATTTACACAGTGAAGGAGAATAAAATATAATGCATTAAAAATCAATATCTAATTTTACAATAGAGATAATTGAATTCATTGGAACACTTGAAACCACCAAGCAAAAGAGTATAGAACAAAAAGGGAAGAGGAACCAGAACCCAGCCTTGTGAAACACTCATGGTTAGCATGTGTAATTTGGATGAGGTAGCTAGACAAGAACTTCCAAATAAAAGAAGTGGGACAAAGGAGAAATAACAATAGTGAATGTTGTGTGTATATATGCATATATATGTATGTATGTATTTATTATACTTTAATGTTTACAAATATTATCTCATTTCATCCTAACAGCTATGGGAACTGGGAAATAGGTACCGTTGTTATCATACCCATTTTACAGATGGGGAAAATAAAGCAAACAGAATACTGGACCTGACTGGAACTAGAGGACCTAGGTTCATATATTAATTCTGCCATTGACTTAGTTGCCCTTTTACAATTTACTTTTTCCTCTCTGATCCTCTAATTCTTATTAATGAAATGAAAAGGTTGTACTATATAATCTTCTAGATGTCTAGTAACTCCAACATGTCCCATCCTATGATACTCATTTGAATACTCCTTGCAATAGCAATAATTTTATTCCATTGATTCAGATTTAAGATTGATTAAATCAATAATAATAGTTCATTTATATAGAACTCACAATAATTCTGTAGGATGAGTAGTATTATCCCTATGTAATATAAAGAGTTTGGAAAGACACAGACTAGCAGAGGCCCTCTGAGTTCTCCTTATGTGTATTAAAATGCTAGATTCCAGGGATGAGATTATTTCTTTAAGATGGGAACTCTAATAACTATAACTACATACCTGGCCTTGGATAATCCCCATGCTTCTTTAACACCTCACTGAGCATGATTTATTTAAATTAATTCCAAACCCCCCTCTACCCACCCCTACTTGACATTTGACATTTAACCTTTAAAAAAAAAGCAGCAATACAAAAGCTATCAAAAAGAGAGAAATTATATCTATCTATCTACATCTAGATAGATAGATAAATAGATAGATAGATAGAGGCTATAAAAGAGAGGAAGATGAAATAATAGAAAGAGGAATAGCTTTGAAGACAAGAGAAATGGGTTGTAATCTTTCCTCAGATGAGAGAAGAGATGTATATCTGTGAAATCCCATCAGAGAACACTGCCTCATAAAGTATAGTACATGAAAGCAATGGCCAAAAAAAAAAAAAAAAAAGTGTTGGTGAAGCCTTTGAACAAGCCAAGAAATACAAGAATGCGAAATGTCAATAGAAGAATTGTACAAGAGGCATGATTGAAAAATTTCTGGATCAAGTCTCTTGGACCACTAGGTACACCTGATATAAGTAAGTACAAGAACACAGGAGCAGCTAAGGACAGGGATGCAATGAGATACAAACCAGAACCTTGTCCTCTAATGATACTGTGAATAATGTGGACTGTGCATATCCAAGGGGCAAGTCAGTGGTGGAGATATGACTCTTTAGCAACCTTAAATGCATTCCCCTATTAGGAACATCGACCTCAGAATAATCCCATAAATCCGAAGGATTATATAGATCATTTGGATAGAAGAGTCACATTGTAGAAAAAAAAAAGCATTTTCCCTTGTATCTTTTGACAGATTAAATATAACCTGTCTTGTATTCAATATTATCTTGCTCTGAATGCTTGCTTGCATGCATGGGAATGAAGGCCCTTTTCATTTTGAAGAAGAGACCTAGACTTAAATTTTAAATTTCCCATAAAAGCCTCTGGAGATACAAGTGGAAAAATAAATCCAACAACAAAACAGATTTAAATGGGAGGTCACCAAGATTACACCCAATAGTGCAAAAACCAAAAGCTTTGATTCTGAAGAGAGAATTCCGAAGGTGAAATAATTAGCCACAGAAAGAGAAGGATTAAACTCATGCCTGCATGTTGATTCTTAGAGAAGCATTTTCCCCTAAGCCATATTGCTTCTCCCTACAATTATTAAAATCTTAAGGTCCAATGTCCCCTACCCAGAAAAGACTAAATGCTCATCATATAACAGAAAAGTCAAGCAGCCTGGAAAAATTGTTACTGGATTTTTATTTCATTTCATCTCAAGTGAAAACTAAGCGGGGTGTGGGAAATTCTCCCTCTACCTTGCTGCACTGCTTCTATCACTCACAAACTAGCTGAAGCTCATTCTATTTACATATGTGCAGAGAGGAGAAAAAGGCACTCAGTGACAAAAATCTGTTCTTTTTATCAAGGTCTTTTTTTTATCCCCAGTGGATATAAAAGTAGTTAGCTTTTTATTCTATTCATTTCAATGACATACCAAAGATTAGGACATTGTGGAATATTTCATTACAGAAAAATGGCATAAGAAAAATATGGTATTGTACCATAAGCCTCCACTCTGGGAACAAAAGGCCTCTTTCCCCCTGCGCCACACTAATTTTTAAGCATAGGAAATATTTAAGCCACAATTGGAAAACCATCATTAGCTTTCAATTAGCCTAGAATCCTAGCTGCAAAGATGAGATGGACCATTCACTGATGTCATCAAGGTTGTCATGGTTACAAGAGTACCAGGAGCTTAGATTAACCCGTTTGCCCTCCCTACTCTATGTACACATTAAAAAGTAAAAATTCTAGGCAAAAATATAAGACAGAAAAAAAACCACCAAAGGGAAGGGGTGGAGAGTGGGGAACCTTGTCATCTCTTGGCAAAAGCTAGAGGAAGAGAATACTTGTAAACAGGAGATCAATACTTGGCAAACAAAAGAGTAAAGGGATTATGTTATTACACTCAGGATCTTCAATACAAACTACAAAAAGGATATGTACTCTCTCAGCCCCAGTAATTAAAGAGAAGAGGATAGGCAGAAACAGAGCAATAACAATTAAAACGAAAATAGTCTTTTGGTCTCAATTAACAGCAAGGTGACCTAAAGGGAATGCTAAGAAGAGAATGACAGGCAGAGTTATTATTTTTAAAATAAGCCAAGCATATTACTTTTCAATGACCCACTGAAAATAATAAAAAAGAAAAACACAAGAGAAAATGGAATTGCAGGATAGAGTCCAAGTGCAAATTACCATTTGTTTATTTTCCTTCAATTTTCCCTGAAGGTCAGAGGACTCAATAGTGTATTAAAATTCAATTTTCTTTATACCCCAATGAATGGGATGGTGTCTTATGTAATAATCTTCTTTGAGTAGAAAAGTTGGGTCAGCAATAGTTACTGTTTTCAATGCAATCAATGTTGGTCTGACACAAATCTCCAATTTTCTCAAGGATTTTCCAGCCATTCTCCATGCATTTGCCTTTGAAGAGGCAACTGTCTGAGAAAAGCCTGATTCCCTGGAAGATTTAAGCTGACCAAAGGTAATTTTATTTACTGATCCATCCTTTAGCTTTTTCTGGATGAAGTTGTTTATAGAGTTAGAATGTTTTCTTTGTTGGCCACATGCTGATTTTATGACGTGGAAATCCAAAAAGTAGGCAGATTGTCCCTTTCAAAGATCATTTCATAGGTTGCATATTTAAAAGAAATGACTGCTTTTAAATATCACCTGAATTTTAATGGGGAAAAATGTTGATTTTTTAACCCTACTTCTTAACCACTGGATGGTAGAAGGTTGTACTTTAGTAAATTGTTAGGAAGCATGCAAAAAAGCAGCCTAATCACAGCAGCAAAAGGACTACCTTCAAATTTGAATATATTTAAAAATCAGAAAGGTATGAACAGCTCCTTGGCTGTAACAAAAAAAAAAAAAAAAAGAAAGAAAGAAAGAAAGAAAGGAAAAAAGAAAGAAAGAAAGAAAGAAAGAAAGAAAGAAAGAAAGAAAGAAAGAAAGAAAGAAAGAAAGAAAGAAAGAAAGAAAGAGAGAAAGAAAGAAAGAAAAAGAGAGAAAGAAAAGAAAAAGAAAATCTGCTTCCTAGGAGACACGATGGAGTAGTAAAAAAAGATTTGGCTTTGGAGCCATAGTTCCAACTCCTACATTTATTTGCTGCTTAACCCTGACCAAAAGCTTGAGTTGCTCCAGGCTGTTCTTTAAATTGCAAAGGTGCCTACCAGCATTGTTAGAAAGAATTTCCTTAGTCAGGAGGTTTCCAATACCAGTGAAATCACAGGTCTGATCTCTATCCCTTTTTTCCTTTTTTAATGAAGTGCTACCAGAAGGGAACTTAAAGCCTAGGTTCTATCACTGGTCACTAGAATCATGGAAACTAAATAGGACTTTGGGCAATTTATTTGCTTTCTCTGAGTATTTGGTTATTTAAACTTAACTATTTGGAGCCAATCAACTTGTCAATGAGTATTTGATAAATGCCTACAATGTGCCATACACCATGTCAAGGACTAGGCATACAGAGGAATGTAAGAATCTCTGCCACAGAAAAAAAAATGTACATGATAGCTCTGTTATATATTTTAAAGGAATACACATAACATTCGCAGCTTCATGTGAAATCATCTTTTTATCGTTATGAAAGTAGTCATTTTATTTCATAAATTAAAAATAAAGAAAATTAAAGAAAAAAGTCATCAACTTAAACATGCCCAAGAAACTACAAACAAGTTGTACACAGGATAAAATGGAGATAAACAATGATAAACAATTTAGGGAAGGCAAAAAAAGGGGGGAAACGGGATTTTTAAGCTAGAACTTGGTGAAAGTCAAAGAAGCCAGGGGTTGAGATGATCAGGGAAAGCATTCCGGGGAAAGTACAGGGTATCAAAGAAAATGCCTGGAAATGAGATATGGAAGGAGTCTTTTGTTTGAGTGGCTCTGGAGTACATGAATGGATTGAAAAGGTAGGAGAGAGCCAGCTTATGAAAAGCTTTCCATACAAAAGAAAAGATTTTATATTTGATCCTGAAGGTGACAGGGAGCAGTCACTGGAATTTGTTTCCCTGGTCAATTAAAAGTGCAAACACAAGAGCTCTCAGCCCCTAGTTAGAAAAAATATCCAATATTGAGTTTAATTTTCTGTCCTATTTTAATTTATGCTTATCTCTAGCTAACCACTGGCCTCATTATAGTAAGAATCAAAATTCAGTTACCAGAAATGATTGGATAAAAACCTAGGCAGAGTATGATGTATATTGTCCGATAAGAGTCATAGGGGAGGAACAGATCTTTTATTCTCGGAACCTGATTTATTTTAGAGATATATACAACTTAACTTCATTCTGAGTTTTCAATACTGAGATGCCTGTAGGCAGACAAGGGAGTTCCTCAATCTCTCTCTTCTCTAGCACAGCTCAAACCTACCTAATTTCTTTTTTTCTTTCCCTTCTTCCTGGTAAGTCCCACTCCCCACACCCCCCACATACACACCCCTCATGCTGTGGGGTGCTTTCTGATTGAGATACTGAAATCATCACTCTTTTCTTTCCCTTTTTTCTCAGCCATTTTCTATATTCCTTTAACAGCTCTCAGGCTTCACTAAAGTCTGCCTTCTGATTAGAAGAGCTCAATCAGAAATTTCTCTCTAAGCAGAGAAAGAATATTTGTCCTTCTACATTAAAATTTTTCATTACACCACACAGCTCTATTCTAATGGCTTCTGTACAACCCTTTATGGTAATTTGTCCAAGTATTAATAATCTTATTTTTTAAAATTGAGACTTAGAATATTTCATACAGAGCCATTAAGTGTCAAAGTGAGGACTTGACCCTTTGTTGTAATTTGTCCAAGTATTAACAATCTTATTTTTTAAAAGTTGAGACTTGGAACATTTCATATGGAACCATTAAGTGTCAAAGTAAGGACTTGAATTCAGGTCTCTAAACACCTCGTCCAGTGCTAAGATGTAACTTTGCAGCATGGAGTACACATCCCTCTTGTCATCTTTACCTACCATCTCTCTCACTATATAAAATAGCACCCTGGTATCTTTGTATCAATTAATAGAAGGGAAGCAAGTATAATTCAAAATTCAATTAATTCAATAAACATTTTTATTTACAAATCAAATCAGAATTAAACATCTATTATGTGATATACCACTAAGAGGATGCAAAAAAATGAAGAAAAAAAAAGGTCCAACCTTTATCCTCAAGAAGTTTACAATCTTAAAAGATAGATCAATATGTACTCAAAAATAGCATTCATTAGAAAATGAAAGAATGAACAAGAGAGATTAAACAGAAATTCAAAATGGAAGAACAACCAGCCTCTAACTTCAGGGAAAAATCCTTTAAAAAGCAACACCTAAATGGGTCTTGAAAAAAAAAAAAAAAAAAGAGATATCTTCCAAAAAATGGAAGAATACATTCTAAGCAAGGGGGATGAAATTTTGAGAAGAGTGAAGAAAGGCATACTTTGGGAAAGTCTAAATTAATTGAAGGGAAGTAAAATTAAAACAGTAATAGAAAAGATATTTCATAGAGCAAGAAAAGAACTTGGAGCCATGGCATAAAGATTCTTGAATGCCAGGGTGAGGAGCTAGTTTTTGTTAAGAAAGTAATGGATTGTCACTGATAGTTTCTGAAAATGGGGGAATGATGCAATCACAATTATACATTAAGAAGAACAAAATCATTTTAAAGCAAGGGTGAGTTGTGGTTCCCACAAGGAGCTATGGATAAATTTCAGAGGTCTATGAATGTAGTTGGAAAAGCCATTACACTAAGGGCTAACTAAAATTTAGCATGTTATGAACAGTGCACAGGAGTATACCACTTGTAACTTTGATAAAACTTCAATTTGATAAGAAAATCTATGATTTCTATTAGTAACAGATACCTCAAAATATTATTTTTGCTCACCACAACTTTTCTGTCCTCTGGTCTACAAACTGTATTACAATATAAAAATTTTCCCTTGTATTTTCATTGATTAATAATTAAATATTAATTTAATTCCTATATATTCTATATTTTTTATTTAAAAGCATTTTTTTAAGAAGAGGTCCACAAGTTTCACCAGGCTGCCATGACACAAAGAAATACTGGTTGAAAAGAATAACAGAAAAATCTGGAAAAACTTTCATGAACTGATGTGAAGTAAATAAAACCGAGAGAACACTATACAATTACAGCAAGATTATATGAGGATTAACTGTTCTTGATTAGTTTTCCTCAGCAATACAGTTATTTAAGACAATTCCAAAAGACCCATGATGAGAAATTCTATACACATCCAGAGAAAAAACTATTGGAGTTAGTCTTAATGTAGATCAAAGCATTTCTTTCTCATGGTTTTTCCTTCCTTTTCTGATTTCACAATATAACTAATGTGAAAATATCTTTAAAAAGATTAGGACCATCCTAACATGGGTGGAATAGACTACCTCAGGAAGAAAGGGGTTCCCTCTCACTATAGATCTCAAGTGAATCTGGGTAGCCTCTTGTAGGAAAAATTGTAGAAAGGATTTCTGTTCATTTGGGGTTAGGATTGAATTGTCTTTTTTTTCCCCCACTTATTAGAATGTTATTTCTTCCAATTGCATATAACAACAGATTTCAACATTCACTTTTATAAAATTTTGCATTCCAAATTTTTTTTTTCCTTTCCCTTCCTCCCAAATGCAATCAATCCCTGGGGGATTCTTTTAGATATGTCCCTATAAGTTGTTATCAACTCATTAATGAATTATTTTGGTAAAGTTGGAGAAAACTGATGTAATTACTGGCAGCAGCTATCATTTAGAGTATTCATTCCATCTTGTCCACAATGGTAGTATGCAGAGAGACTATCAAAAAAAGGAAATAAAATGAATTTATCATGAATATTTTTATAAAGTCATACTATTTTCTAATGATCATCACTTTCTTTCATGGATGTTTTCAAAACCTCTCTTTAATACTGTGTTCAAGAATTTTTATAGGAATCAAAGTAAGGCTCATTGATCTATAATGTGAAAAAAAATCTAACTATCCTCCACCACTACCACCTTTTTTTAATTGGAACAATATCTCCTTAAGGCAGTTCATGCAACTCTGGGGCCACTTCAATTATTAAGAATTAATTTTCCTTACATCAAATCAAAGTCAGCCTCTCTGCAGCTTCCAATTCCCATTCCAAGTTGTCCCCTCTGGGATCAACACAAGCATCATCCCTTTTTTATATGACAGTCCTTCAAATATTTTTTTATTTTTTCCCCTATTAAGAAGCTCTGTGCATATTTCTGCAACCTATTCTACAAAATGCCATAACAATTTCTAAGCAGCTAAGCTTTTTGACTCAACTCATCTGTTAGTGTCTGGTAGGTATAGTGAGAATACATGGAATCGCATTTGAATATAGAAAGTTATTACTGTACTGGGAGTGGAGGATGATGAGAGACCATGAAAATTCTTTCAACTGGTATTATCTTAACTCCTCTTATAATATGAAACTGCCACAGACCGAATAGATTATAAAAGATTAAATGAATGAAAACTATCTAAATGAATATGAAACTATTGGCTTTGAGGCAGAACAAATCATCTAATAATAATTTTGAAAGTATCTTAATATATACTAAGTTCTAAAGGAAAAAAAGTCCTATCCTTTTAAGACCATAAGAAACAAAATGATACTCCTCCCTCCACTACCCATATCTTTTGTTATTTGAAACTGTTCTTTTAAATAATTGCTGGAGAATAAAAGATTTCCCCTTAAGCTTTGAATTCTTGAACAAGAGGTAATCTTACCAAACCTCATATCTAAAACCCCTTTGTCATGAATCTAGGAGTTTCTGCCTACAACTAACTATGTCTCTGGTGAAGTCATTTACTTTCTCTGCCCTTGAGTTTCCTAATTTATTAAAAAAAAATAAGGTTGGACTATATGACATTTCAGGTCCCTTCCAATTATAACTATACTCATGCCTTCTACTTTACAGGGTTATTTTGGCAAAAACACCTTTTAAAACCTAAAACACTATAGAAATGTAAGTTGTCATATTTAGTAGAAAAATTCTTTGATTCTATGGAATAAAATATAAATGTTCTTAAGAAAAAGTAACATCCAAAGAACACTGGGGATTGCTTAAATTGAAATGAAAGGAATGAAATAAGGCATTTCTGAAATCAGGGAAGGTAAACTATGGCATGAGATGATCCTTCAGCAAGGTATAGAAAGCTGTTCTGTAAACATTACAGCTCCTTAAGTCAGACATGAAATCAGAAAAATAAATAAAACTATAGGTAACAAAGCAGGATAAGGTTATTTAAGTGGAAGTCTGGAGCAACTAGATGGCACAGTGGATGGAACACGTGTCCTGAAGTCAGAAGATCTGGGTTCAAATCTCACCTCAAATATTTGCTAGTTGTGTGATCTTAGGCAAGTCCTTTAACTCCTATTTGCTTCAGTTACTCATCTGTAAAATGGGAACATACTGGAGTATCTTTGATAAGAAACCTCTATGGAGAAGGCAAACCCCATGGACAGAGTCCATGTAATTTTATTTAAATAGGACATCATGGGGGAATGCATAGGCTATACCAGCATGACACAGGCAGCAAACTTTAAATACCAGATTGTAGAAGGGGTAAAAACAATAACCAAATGCAGCGGGTTATAGCAAGTGGAATTATCAACATCACTCAGGGAAATAACCAACAGGTGACAGGTGGCAGACAATTAACTGGAGTCCTTATTGTGTGGTTCTTCTGATGGTGGACTTTAGAGAAGGGAAAACGAAGTTGGTGTTCTTTGTCTTAGGACAAGGCTATTTTTGGCCCTCATATATTTGCTAAACAGCATCATGGCTGGGCAGCTAGGTGAAACACTGAATAGAATGCCAATTGTGGAGTGAGGAAGATGTTGATCAGTTCAGATATCAAAGTATCAAAGTTCATAAATTTCAGAGCAGGTGCTGAAGTCCATTAGAATTAGCAGGAGCAACTTCTTTTCTATCTATGAAGAATAATAAAGTAGAATCAGAGGAGCTTAAAGAATTGGAAGAGATCATTTCAGCTCTCTGAACTTTAGTTAAGTGGGTAAAGAAGTGTTTGACATATAAAGCCCTAGGGTTGGATGGAGTCTGGAAGAACTGAGTTTAAATCCAGTCTTCGACTGGCCAGCTGTGTGACTCTAGGCAATTCACTTAATTTCCATTTATCTTGGCTTCCTCAGCTTCAAAATGTGGATAACAGTAGCACCTAAATAAAAGGGCTGTGGTCATTTCAATCAATGAGTATTTTTTAAGTATCTACTATATGCCAGGCACTATGTTAAAGGCAAGGGATAAAAAGAAAAGCAAAAAATAATCCTTGCCCTCCCTTCTCCAGGGAGGAATCTCAATCTAATAGGGAAGAAACAAATGAGATGTTATCTGTAAATCACTTAACACAGTGCCTGGCCCAGTAGGCATTTACCTAATAAATGGGTGTTTCATTCTTTCATTAGCTGTAAAATCTCACTTCTTTTTCCTATGTGATGTAGCATTTACAATTGGAAGTAAACTTATGTGCTTATTTTTGAGTAAATTTTATTATTTATCTGCCTGTAGCCTAGGAAATGCTGATTTAGAGAAAGCATTTGATTTGGCAAGCACTCTGCTAAAACTCAGTGTGGTTTCCAAGTAGGAATTCTGGTCATTCTTTCTGGAATGCAGACCCTGCTACTGAGGCTGGCTTTGGCTATAAACAATTACAATGGCTACATTAAGCTTGATTTAAAAAAAAAAATTCTCATTAGAATCACAGGCCTAGAGAAGGGACTTTTGAAATCATCTAAATCAAACCCTCTTTTTACAAACAGGGTAATTGAGAATCAGAGTAGCTGGTCCAAAATCACAGGATTAATATTAACAGTGGGATGTTAACTCAGGCCTTCCTGACAGCATTCTGAGTACTCACTGACTGGATTATCACTATTACATAATTATCCCCACTCCCTTTCTAGTCAATAGAATGACTTTCAAATTCCCTTGTCTCTCCCTTCCTACTGTAATGAGGGACAGCAATCCTATCTAGATGTACAACAGAGATTTGATTTTTTTATTTTTTATGTGTATACATATTTATACAGTTATCTTGCTGTACAAGAAAAATTGGATCTATAAGAAAAAAAATATGAGAAGGAAAACATAATGTAAGCAAACATCAATAGAGAACATGAAAATGTTATGTTGTGGTTCACACTCAGTTCCCACAGGCCTCTCCCTGGGTATAGATGGCTTTCTTCATCACTGAGCAACTGGAACTGGTTTGAAACATTTCATTGTTGAAGAGAACCATGTCCATCAGAACAGATCATCATAAAGTCTTGTACAACAGGGATTTTAGAATAGAAACTCTTGGAAAGGTGCACATGATGAGTTCCTGAACAATTCTGTAAAGAAGGCAGAAGATGAGAGAAGTAGAGGAAAATTGGGATTTTTCTTCCATTTTTGAAACGGAAACTGTGGGGAAGCTTGTTTTCTTTCTCTTTTTTTTCTCTCTCTCAGAGATATTTCATGTAAAAGACTTAAAATAAAATTTTTTAAAAAGGAAAAATGAAGAGTCAGGGGTGTGAAGAAATCAGCATCATCAATCAACAAATAAAAGCATGAAAACATGTATAATATTCCATGACCTGTATGCAGGAAGCCAAGGACCCTGTGTGGAATGACACAGTCTCCACAGGGGCCTGACCCTCATGTGTGCAAGGCACCATGAAGATGCATTGGGAAATTGATAGCTTTTCCCCAAAACTCCAAAAGAGATCTCCAGTTACTCCCTCTTGTTTGAAACAATTCCAGACGAAATCACCCAACCCTTCTCTCCTCTATACAGAGCTTACATAAATAATGATATGATGAAAAGAACAGTAAACATCAGTGATAGATGGACACATTGGTAGCAAGTAAGTCATGGGAAAAAAGTAAAGAGAAGTAGGCCACTGCATGTTTTACTGACCCCTGCACAAAAACAAGCTATTGTACAAGTGATTAATAAATGGGCTGAGAAAAAATAAAGTCCTTGAGAAAATTAAATGTCTCTATTGTAAAAAAATCTTATGACGATGTCAAAAGGCAAGAACTGTTTTTTTGTTTCATTTTGGTTTGGGTTGGGTTTGGGTTTTGTTTTTTTTATTGTTGTTCTTGGGTTTTTTGTTTATTTGTTTGTTTGTTTTTGGGTTTTTGTTTTTGTTTTGTTTATTTGTTTGTTTTTGGCTTTTGCTCTATCCCCCCCCCCTTCCCCCCTGCAGAGTACCTGGGTTAGAAGAGGCACTTTAAAAGAAATTTATTAACTGACTAATTAACTAACCTCTTCCCTATTTTTAGCTATGCAAAATAATGAGAGGAAGTATATTTACACAGCTCTTATTTGGGCCAAATTTGTCCCTTGTAATTTTGCAACATTTGCTTTTTAAAAATTACTGTTATCCAATGAGGTGATTCAAAGCAATTCCAATTGACTCATGATGGAAAGAGCCATCCACATACAGAGAAAGAAACATGAAGACTGAATGTGGATCAAAGTATAGTATTTTCACCTTTTTATGGTGGTGGTAGTGTTTTGCTTCTTTTTTTTCCTCTTTCTCATGCTTTTTTTTTTTTTTTCTCCCTTTGGATCTGATTTTTCTTGTGCAGTATGATGAATATGGAAATGTATTTAGAAGAATTACACTTTAATCTATAGTGGATTGTTTGCTCTCTGAGAGAGGGAGCAGAGAGGAAGGGGACAAAGAAAAATTTGGAACATGGGGTGTTGCAGAGGTTAGTGTTCAAAACTATCTGCATATATCTGGGAAATTAAAAAGCTATAATAAAATTTTTAAAAAATTAAAAAAGAAAAGAGCAGAAATAAAATAAATAAATTACTGTTATCTTTTTATTTTGTTTATTTATTTTAATAAACATTGCTTTATGAATCATGTTGGGAGAGAAAAATAAGGGAAAACCATGGGAGAGAAAAAAAAGAAGTGAACATAGAATGTGTTGATTTACATTTAATCTTTATAGTTCTTTTTCTGGATGCAAATAACATTTTCTGTCCAAAGGCCATTAGAATTGCTTTGGATCACTGACTGAATTACTAAGAACCAAGTCTTTCATAATCATCTCACATTCTTGCTATTATTGTATATGATGTATTCCTAGTTCTGCTTGTTTTGCTCGGCATTAATTTGTGTAAATCTTTCCAGGCCTTTCTAAAATCAGTTTGTTCATTTTTTTAAATAGAATAATAATAATATTCCATTACCTTCATGTACTACACCTTATTCAGTCATTTCCCAATTGATGGGAATCTATTCATTTTCCAATTCTTTATCATCACAAAAAGAGCTGCTACAAACATTTTGGCACATATGAGTCCTTTTCCTTCCTTTATGGTTTCCTTGAGATACGGACCCAGTAATGGCACTGCTGGGTCAAAAGGTGTGTATAGTTTTATAGCTCTTTGGGCATAGTTCCAGATTGCTCTCCAGCATGGTTGCATCATTTCACAACTCTACCAACAATGTATTACTGTCCCAGTTTTCCCACATCCCCTATCCCCTGCCCCTAGACAGCAAACAATCCAATTTATGTTAAAAATGTGCAATTCTTCTATACTTATTTCCACATTTATCATGCTCACAAGAAAAATCAGAACAAAAAGGAAAAGAAAATGAGAAAGAAAAAAAATAGAGCAAACAATAAAAATGGAAAAAAAAAAAAACTCGTTTGTGATCCACATTCAATCCCCATGATCTGCTTTTCTGGATGCAGATGGCTCTCTCCATCATAGTTCTATTGAAATTGGCCTGAATTGCTTCATGGGTTAAAAAGAACCCCATCCATCAAAGTTGATCATCATATAATCTTGTTGTTAAGTGACTTGGCCAGGGTCACACATCTAGGAAATGTTAAGTTCTGAGTTCAGATTTGAACTCAGGTCCTCCTGAATTCAGGGCTGGTGCTCTATCCAATATGGCTCTTTTCAACAATAAGATGTTTCAGGCCAATTCCAATAGACTTGTGATAGAGAGCCATTTTCATTCAGAGAGAAGACTATGGGGACTCAATGTAGATTACAACATATATTTTTACCTTTTTTGTTGTTGTTTGATTAATTTTTGTTTTCTTGTCATTTTTTTCCCTTTTTGATCTAATTTTTCTTGTGCAGCAAGATAATTGTATAAATATGTATAGAAGAATTGCACATGTTTAACACATATTGGATTACTTGCTATGTAAGGAAAGAGATGGGGGAAAGGAAGGGAGAAAAAAAATTGAGAACATAAGGTTTTATAAGGGTGAATGTTGAAAACTATCTATGCATATGTTTTAAAATAAAAAGATTTTAGAAAATGAAAAAGACATTTTAAAAAATGATAAGCAGGCAGGTTTCAGAAAAACCTGGAAAGACTTACATGAACTGATACAAAGTGAGGTGAGCAGAAGCAGAAGAATATTGTATATAATAAAAGCAATATTGTGTGATGATAACTATGAATAACTTAGTTTTTCTCAGCAATATAACGATCTAAGCCAATCCCAAAGGATTCATGATGGAAAACACTATCCACATCCAGAAAAAAAGAATTAATGGAATCTGAATGCATATTGAAATGTACTATTTTCACTTTTTTTGAAATAATATTATATTTCCCCCCATTTCTTTTTATTACATGACTAATATGAAAAATATTGACATGTGCCCACATACATAACCTATACTAAATTGCATAGCATTTTAAAGAAGGAGGAGGTAAAAATTTGAAACATAAAAGTTTTTCAAATAAATATTAAACTATCTCACATGTAATTGGAAAAAATATAATATTATTTCAATTTTTCTTTAAAGAATTATGTGCTAAATTTAGCTGAGACAGGTGAAAATAAAAATGTCATTTTTTCTCACCCAAATAAATAAATATATATAAATATATACATGTATTCATATTTCTTGGAGGACTTATAGACTCCAGCTTAAAAATCACTGATATATATATACATATGTATGTGTATATTTATGCACATGCATACATATATGTATATATATACACATGTATATATGTGTGAATACATATATGGAAGAATGAAGCAAGAGTACTAAAGGAGAGAGATTGTACTCTCTTAGTGAGCTCTCCTCTTTTCACATCAATTGAATCTGGCTTCATGGGGAGACCCCTCAACATATAAATAAAATGCTATTTTACATTGTCTTCTTATACTTTGTTCCCTCCTCACACACTAAAATTTAGCTGTGCAGGTCTACTTTTATTCCTCATACACAATGCCCTTATTACCCCTTTCCAAGTCTTTGCAATAACTATCCTCCCTGCTTAGATAGTCTCCTTCACCTTTCTTTCTCTTAGTTTACTTGGCTTCCTTCAAGTCCAGGTTAAATTTCTACAATTCTTTTCCCAAAGTTCCAGCTCTTAGTTTCTTCTCCTCTTAACTCCCATCTTCTCTCTGTTCATATCATGTATGTTCTTAGTTTAATTACATTTCTCCCCATTTCCAGTGCGAGCTTCTTAAGGATAGGTACAGTTTTGTCCAGTTCTTATAGCCTCTGCTCCTTAGTGGAATGCCTAACCCAAAATTAGTTCAAAATAAATTCTTTATGATTGGTTGTCACATCTACAACTGTATCCTTATCTTTTCCCCCTTCAACAAAATCTCATTCTATGGCTGCCTTATTCATGCATCCTTAGATACCTAATAGATACATTAAAACAGTTAATTAGCAAAAAATAGTGTTTATAAGGTAAATTCATGCTGCTCAATCCAACATAAAAATAACATCCTGGAATGAGAAATTATAAAATGATTCCTATCATATAACATGGTTATTGTTTTTCAATTATGTCCAACTCTTCATGACCCCCCCTTTTTTTTTCCTTTTTTTCCCTGAGGCAATTGGGGTTAAGTGACTTCCTTGGTCACACAGCTAGGAAGTGTTAAGTATCTGAGGGTAGATTTGAACTCAGGTCCTCCTGACTTCACAACTGGTGCTCTATCCACTGCATCACCTAGCTGACCCCAAGGGATTTTCTTAGTAAAGATAATAGAGTGATTTGCTATTTTCATCATTAACAGATGAGGAAACTGAGGAAACAGGATTAAGTGGCTTGTCAGTGTCACACAGCTAATAAGTGTATAAGTTCAAATCTCACAAGAATTTTATATCTCTTTAGATTTATTGTCTAGGTTTTAATTTAGCCATTCGTATCTTTACAAGATCATTGGGCTAGTTTGTGCTGTAATAACGGATTCTTGTGGGGCCAGCAATTCCCTATATCTCACCAAATCAGTAATAAGCTGACCAATGAAAGCAGCAAGGAATAGTAGTTTGCTATGGCCTTTTATCTGAAGAGAATGGAAAATTGAATTTTTTAGGTAAGATTCAACTTTAACCCTGATTTCCTGTGTTTCATGGAGGTAAAGAAATAATTTGCTTCTTAGTCTCTGACAGATTCTAACCTGTGTGGCAAAAGCATTACACAGCTAGAAACTGGAAACTGAATGGATGCCCATCAATTGGAGAGTGGCTGAATAAATTATGGTATATGAATGTTATGGAATATTATTGTTCTGTAAGAAACGACCAGCAGGACGATTTCAGAGAGGCCTGGAGAGACTTGCATGAACTGATGCTCAGTGAAGTGAGCAGAACCAGGAGATCATTATTCACGGCAACAACAATACTATATGAGGATCAGGTCTAATGGACATCACTCTCTTCAACAATGAAATGCTTCAAACCAGTTCCAATTGTTTGGTGAAAAGAGCCATATACACCCAGGGAGAGGGATGTGAAATGTGGACCACAACATAACATTTTCATGTTCTCTATTGATGTTTGCTTGCATTGTATTTCCTTTATCGGATTATTCTTTCTTGTAGATATGATTTCTCCTGCACAAAAACTGACGTGTGGCAATAACTATACATATATTCGATTTCTTAAGTATTCTAACATAATTATCATGTAGTGGATATCTTGGTATCTAGGGGAGGGGTGGGGAGTAGAGGGGGAAAATTTGTAACAGAAAGCTTTGTAAGGGTTAATGTTTGGGAATTACCCATACATATGTTTTGCAAATAAAAAGTATTAATAAATAAAATTTAAAAAAAATTTTAAAAAGCATTACACAGCACAGGCTTTACTACTTAATACAATATATTACAAGAAAAGTAACTGAGATTCTGCTGAGGAGATGCTCAAGACTCAAGTTAATAGGGAGACTCAATTGCATTTCCCCCTAGAAAAGAGGGTGCTTATAGGTCAGTACTGAGAACATCAGGTAGGTGGCCTAAGGGGGAGAGCTTGAATGTCTTCTCTATTGACTGACCACCCCTGCTGTTATTGTCTAAACCTTTACTTAGGGAAAGTCAGATGCATTTGTTCACAAACAAAAGTGCCATCTGAAATGTTTAAAAAATCTCCCTTGATCTTATCTTCTTGATGAAGATTAGAAACAGCAGGTAGCTACCTCTTGGGAAAGGTTTGCTATTTCTTTTCTTTCTTCCCTTAAATATTTTACAGTTGTCCATGTTTTGTTTTGTTTTTCTTTTTTTTCCATTTTGATGACTATCTTGATTGGACAGAGATTGCTGCAGTCCTCTGAGTCTTGAACAACAGTGGTCTTTTAATCTTTTTTTTTGCATAAGATAATTAATTTCTTTTTTCTTTTAAAATCTTAATACTCTTTTAAATATCACCACAATTTTGCAATGTCTCTCTTCCCTTAAAACTGTCTCTTGCAACAAATTAGTTGAGTCAAGCAAAACAAATCAATGCATTGACTGGAATAATTTCTTCTTTTCATGCTTTAAGGTGTTTAAAATATGCAAATATGTCAATTTCATCAAGTCAACAGGTATTTATCATAGAGCTATTGTGTCCCTAGGGGATTATAAGCAAAACCATGGAGACAACTCAGTGGCATAACAGATAGAAGGCTGTATTTTGAGTCAGGATTTAAGGATGTGGCTTCCTGATTGACACTAAAAAGGGTCTTTCATTGAATTTTTTTTTAATTTATGTGATAAAACAAAAATTTCCATAGCTTTGTGTAATAAAAATTATATGTTAAAATGAAAAATTTTTATGTACAGCTTGCTATTCCATTTACATAAAATAAATTTATACATAACATTTATATAATAAATTTATTTTTTCTCTTTTTTTCCTGCCCTCTCAATAATATGAATACATATATGTGAGTGCAAAATTATTCTATACATATTTTTATCAGTTCTTCCTCTGGATACAGATAACATCTTCCTTTATGTTTTTTGTAGTTAATTTGTATGTGAATGTTCTTTGGCAAATCATTTAACTTTAGTCCCCTTTTCTTCAACTGTAACACAGGGATATCAATGGGACGGTGTTGTAAAGATTAAATAAAATAATGTATAAATTAAGAATCTCTGCAAACCTCAAAGTGCTATTAAAATTTAGTTATCATTTACTGCCTGCCACATGGAACTTAAAAGTGTTGGAGGTGATAACATATATGTGCACACACACATACATATAATGCATAAAAAATTGGGACGTGATCGATCTGTATTCAGTCATTATTTTAGTCATACCTGACTCTTCATAATTCCATTTGAGGTTTTCTTGGCAAAGATTCTGGAGTAGTTTGCCATTTCTTTGCCCAATTCATTTTACAAATTAGGAAACTGAGGTAAAAATTGACTTGCCTAAAACACTTACAAAGTGTCTGAGACCATATTTAAATTTAACAAGATGTAGCTTCCTGACTTCATTCAGGTTCAGCATTCTATCCATTGCCACCTACCTACCCTGCTAGTATAGTTGCATCAAGCTGCTCTGATCAATTTTATTTCATATTAATTTAATGGATTTTTACACTCAATTTTATTTTGATCTATAATTTTTAAGATTACCAATTTTGTGTTTAATTAAATTTTTAGTTTGTCCCTGTTTGTTTGTTTTTGTTGCATACCCAATTCATTCGTCTGTATTTTCTCTATTTTATTCATGTAAGCATTTAGATATAAATTTTCCTGATAAATACCATAAACCATTGAGAAGATATATTCCTTTCAATTGCTATTCAATTCTCTTCATGTATGTATCATATCTAAACAGTTTGGTTTTTTTTTTGTTTGTTTTTTGTTTTTTTTGGTTTTTTTGGCTGAGAAAATTTGGATTAAGTGACTTGCCCAGGGTCACACAGCTAGACGTGTTAAGTATCTGATACCAGATTTAAACTCAGGTCCTTCTGACTTCTTCAGAACTGGTGCTCTATCCACTGCGCCACCTAGCTGCCCTAAAAAAAATTCTTAATAAGGACAGATAAAACTATAAAGGAAAATAAGGTTCAGATTTAAGAAATGAAAGGCTTAGCACAGTGTAGACGTTCAATAAACCTTGATATTCAGCAGAATATCGTCTTCAAGAAAGGAAAGGAAAGTTCCAGACATGACATGTACCAAGCCCTAAAGTGATGCTTCACCCATTAAAATCTCTTTCAAAAGGTAAGAATGGCTCAAGCCTGATTCTTACTCTGAACTCTTGCATAAAGTTTTCATCTTCTTTCTGTAATATTTAATAACAAAAACATAGGAAAGGCTTTTCTTAAGTACCACACCCATAGACAAGAAACATAAAGTTTATGCTTTACCCAGATGCTTCCCAGAATACAAAGGAAAAAAAAATTCTGGATGTTTTATAATTTTTAATCGGGTTTTATTAACAAGTGGTTTTTCTCCAGGATTTCAAGGCAGGGAAATGACACTGACCATGACATTTGCATCATGTCAGGTGGGATTTTTTTTACACAGATAGGCATTTAATAAAAATAATAATGGTAATGATGATAATAATGGTCTAACAAGCTGGACAGATCTGGCCACAAGCTGTCTTAAATCTAGCCTACATACAAGAAAGTTTGCAACCACTAGACTAGCCGTGATGAAATTTGGTGCTACAAATATCCCTGAAACTGATGAAAATAGGAAATAGTCATTAATCCTGTGCAACATTATTTATTTTGGGTTTTTTTTAAACTTTTTTTTCCCTTTGTTTTTATCTTTGTTTACTGTGATAGTGGAACAATGTCCAAAAAGAAACCCAGGCTGCCTAGAATCACAGTTGAGAATCACACTCCTCATACTGCTGGTACTATGTGTCAAATTTTTCTCCAAAGCACAGTGAGCTCAAGTCTACTTAAGAAATAAATTTGCATCTTCATTGACATTCTATCTATAAATGAAACGAAAAAAAGACATTGCATGGAGGAAAAACAATTATCCTTAGTCAAATAAAGGAATTGGTAGAACTGATTTCTACTTTACAGAGGAACTATGAAACATTTCATGAACTATTTGTTCATCTCACTTTTCCAAGCTTATGAGGAACAGCTAAGAAGGTCATAAAATGATTTTCTGCACCATGATCTGTGTAAAGGATAAAGAAGAAAAGAAATTCTATGAGGATTTAGACAAGCTTTTCCAAACCAATTCAACATTTATTTTGGGTAGGTATAACATCTGTTAATGTCCCTGCTACATAAGCTAGGCTAACTTGAAACTTAATTAGTTCAAGGGACTAAGGCTTTTACCATTGATATAGCTTACTAGACACCCACATAGGGAAAAAAAAAATCAAAATAGGAGGAGCAAAAATCTCCTCAGTTTTGATTAGGTAGGGTATGAGAGGCAGCACTACAATAAATCCAGCAACAGAAGAGCTGCACTCAATGAAAATCAATGTACTATCCTTAGTGGATATCCTTTCCATGCTACTATTAAGTAAACCTCCTTTTGTTAAATACTTTAAGGTCTGTGAGTTTCATTTCTTTGTAATCCCAAAACTAAACCAAACGACTAGTATGTGTCATGTCTAATCCAGATCATATACCTTAATACTCAATGATTTAATGAAAAGATAGAGGAAAAATAGCAAAAACTACAGCGAAAAATAAAATTCAAAGTTAAGAAATGAGAAAAGCTTGTTGAATCCCCTGAAGTAAAACAAACTTATAGCATGAATGTTGTCCTCAAAAAAAGGGAAGGAAGGTGCAAGACATGGAGAGCAGCAATGATCACAAAAAATAAAATTCATGAAATCTTGATAGAAAAAGACTGAAGCAGAAGAGATTTTTAAGAAATGCTCTTCATGAAAAGATTAGTTATAACAAAAGTCAACAATACCAAAATTAAAACAATGAGGATAGAAAAATATTGCCTACACTTGCAAACAATTACAAACCCAATCTATTTATAAATAACTAAAGTAAAGACATTGATTTTTATCGTGTCATAACAGAAGAAAACCAATCACAATAATAGGACTCTGGGCTGGCCCATATTTGGCTTAACTGAAACATTGTAAACTATGTTTTTGTGAAACTAATTAATGACATTTGGTAGCAGATAAAAAGCAGTATGATATACTGTGAATAGAGAGGTGAGCTCATTTGGAAAAACCTAGAGTCACCAAACTGTCTTCTGTCAGTACTTGTTGTGTGACCTAAGGAAGCTATGTCTTTTGCCACAGCTTCTAGGTTAACTTCTTAATTGCACATCACAATTGAGGAAATATGTTTAGAAGAATTACACATGTTTAACATATATTGGATTATTTGCTGTGTAGGGGAGAGAGTAGGGGGAAAGGAGAGAGAAAAAATTTGGAACACAAGGTTTTGCAAGAGTGGATGTTGAAAAGTATCTTTGCATATATTTTGAAAATAAAAAACTATTTTTTAAAAAAGAAAAGAAAGACTATACATCACAAAAAATGTACTGCCCCTCCATGACAAAGGGAATGCCCTCCCTGAAAGTTTCCTATACACTAGAAACCACAGCCCTCCAAAAAAGTAGAGTAATGTAGAATGTGTGAAATTATTTTAATAGGTTTAGGAAAAATTTTTAAAGGGAGGCAAAAATAGTTGAGAAAACTTCACAAGAAGTTAGCACATACAAAATTGATGGGTTAATAGATCAAATTTCGAAAGAAAAGGTCAAATCAGAAGTTCTACAGCCATAGCTTGTTGCCAGTCCCTTAAATGGTAGAGAATAACTAATATGCACTTTCAATTTATTATGGACATCAATTCAACTGCCACTTTTTTTAATGCCATCTTCTTTCTTGTGGCTTATTCCTGGATATAGCAAATGCAAAGCACTATTTTTCAATCCAGAATTTAAAGATTTACATTTCTTGTTTATTCTGGTGAAGCCTCCTATTTTTGTCACACAAACATGACTTTTGTTAGACTAACATTTTCTTTGGCTGTTCCTTTAGTTTTTCTTCATGAGTACTCAGAAGCACATTCATATTCAAGAACACCAACGTTTAACTATTTATCTTGAATTAACCTTCTTGGTTGGATGAATTGGGCTTACATAGTAATTATTTAATTGGCTTGCACAATTAATAACTACCTTTTCCACTTTGATTGGAATTACAATTAACAATCACTGCTTTGATTGAGATTACAATCATTAATCACTTCAATAGTAGTGCTACATTTTTCTTTAATTTATAATTAGGTCACTAGAGACACCACATGAGACAAACTACAGAGATACAAATAAGCATGTGCAGAGGACAAAAAAAAAAAAAACCTGGCCTAAATGAGAAAGGAGTTTAATCTTTCCAAATAGAGAAATGTGAATTTGTCAGGCCAATCCAAAAAGAGGGCTCTGAATTTCAATGTCTGATGTTTGGACTTCCTCTCCTAGGTAAAAAGAAATCATTCAGGGTCATCGGACAGAAGAATGTGACAATAATTACAATATTTTGACAAAGTTAGTCTGCCATTTGTAGACAATATTGAAAGAAAAGAAGAACTAGAAGTTTAACGTGTCCATATCACATGTCTACCTCCCCTACATCATTTAAAAACTCTAGTCTTTAGGCATTTCTATGAAATTACAGCTAACAAAGTGCTTTTTGCACAATAAGGGTGGGGGAAGAAGATAGAGTTCCTTGAATTGACAGGTAAGCAAAAACAGAGTCATATAACCAATCTCTAAACTCCACCTACAAAACACCTACTGTGCAGAATCAAAAAGCAGCTCTTGGTGTCCAAGCAAAATTATCTTTTTTGGTTTTAAAATAAATGAGCTTTCTCCTAAGGAGGCTTTTCTTAGAATGGACTTCAGACATGTAAGGCTACAGAGAAAAATTCTCCTTACAGCCAGGAACTGTACTAGCTATATGTTCCTGTGCAATTCACTTAACCTCAATGGTAAAATGGGGGGAGGGGAGAATATCTCATAAGGTTTGTTTGAGGATTAAATGCAATATTAAATGCCATCTTGAGAGCGATGCCTCAGTTGGGAATAAGTGGGTAGGATTTCAGTCCAATATTACCATGGGCCAAGTCTCTGAGCAAATAACCTTTAAAGATCTTAGCATCCAAGAGATCTCAAAACAATTTTCATGCTTCCTTTCATTTGACCTTCATACTAAATTTGTAAAGTATACAACAGGGCATTATCTATAGAGGAGGAAAGGCTCAGTGACAATTGCTTAAAAAGATAATTTCACTCCTTTTCTCATTGTCCCTCATTATTAAAGGCTGCCAGTGTTTAATTGGTAACTATCATATTGAATACCAGAAGCAGTGAATCAAAGCAAAATAACATTACCCCCATTCCTAGCTCAAGAGCAGGTTCCCATTGGTCCAAAGGAAGAGGCAAAGCAGCAGTACTAAGTCAACCTTTGATCATGTCATTCTCCTTGCTCAAACTGGACTGACTTCCTATTGCTTCTGGGATCAAATACAAAATCCTTTCCTTAGCATTCAAAACCCTTCAAAACCTAGACCCCTCCTACCTTTCTAGTCCTCCTCTTATGACCTTATTCTCTTGGGCGGTACTCCTAGATCCAGTGGCATAGCAGAAACAAGAGAGTTCTGAGAATTTTTTCTTGCTACCCCACCATCCCTAAAATGTTCTTCCTCTTCATCTCTGCCTGTAAAATTTCCCCATCCTCAATTCTAGTGTCTTTCCTTACTTGCTTTCTATTCATTTCTAAATATTTATACAAACATTTTTAAATTTACAATTTATTTACATATCCATGAGAAATGGATTTATTTGGTTTCCACAGTATAAAAGTTAAATTGGAGAAATGAAACTTAAATTAGAAAATTGAAACCCATAGAGACATCAGAGGGCAGTCAGGGATGGAGATTACTTCATGCAAAAAAAAAAAAAAAAAAAAAAAAAGAATACAAATTCCTAGAGGCAGGGATTGGGTTTTGTAATTTTGATTGGTAACGACCTGAAATTTTAAAAGGATCTTTTGTTCTGTGCCCCTCTACTTTCCATTATTATCTTCCCTTTCGAGAATGGAATATCACTAGGGAAAAGGACTGGATTGAGTGGGAAGCACTTGATAGTCTCAGGCATTCTTATCTCATTTTTAGAAACCCAGTCAATGGAGAAAGGAGCTAGGAGGTTGGGGAGGGAGCTGGTGTTGGGGAATAAAAAAGGGAATGCCCTTTGCTTGTGTGTGGGTCTATCCCTCTAAAACCATACTTTGTGTGTCAGATACTATGCACCCTTTCTCAAGAGAAAGAAATAAACATTTTCCTACATTCATATTGGGATTTCTGATTGTTTCAGGGGTTGCTCAAAATTCATCTCAGCAAGTGTCAAAATGATTTAAATTCGCTCTTTGTCCATGGACAGAATTAGGAACTGAAATGGAAAAAATCTCAGTCAAAATTAAATAAAAATTAAATAAAATTAAATAAAAACCCCTTTCCCACAAACACCTCTCATAATCTTAGAAGAGAGGGAATGTCAGAGAATCTAAAGTTGAGTAAATATTAGTGATCTTGGATCATTGGAGTGTGGAGATTTCCACACTGGGGTGCAGGAAGGTCTGCACAGAAATGTTAAAAAGAATAAAACAACTCTAGGGTAGAAGCAGTAAAGAAGAAAATAGGGGGGCGGAGCCAAGATGGCGAACTGCGGACAGCTTTCTCTGTGAACTCCTTTGGGACCTTCCCTCAAACCCAGACAAAGTGAGCCTTGGAACTGGTTTGTGAGTCAAGGCTCCACCAAACATTTGGACTACAACGCACTTCTATCAAAAATCTACCTGGAAAGAACTCCGGAGAAGGTTAGCCTCAGGGGAAATCGGCTGCTGGTCGCGATCAGACTCCAGCCGGGGGGAAGTCAGGGCTGCGATAGAGGGGCGGATTTTAGGCACCCAGGAAGCCCCTGGGAGACGCCTGGGCCACTTTGCTCTGCTTGCGGGCAGGTGCTTTGACAGATCTGCCTTTGGTAAAGGGTGGATCTAGAGAAACTGAAAACATGGTCTAGCCCCACCAGCCTCAGACCGGAAGTCAACTCGGCAAACTGCCCCAGGGCAAATACAAATCATTGCAGTTTTCTCTGTTTTTGACCAATATCCCAACTTTAAACCATGAGCAAGAAGCAGAAGAGAGCTCTCACC